>JAODJU010000050.1:8396076-8406639 GCA_026776725.1 Gnathonemus echidnorhynchus | reverse complement strand
GGGGTGCAGGAAGCGATGCTGGGGTGGCGGCCAAACATCAGACAGGCTGGGTCGCTTCTCTGGGGTGGTGGGAGGGGGCTGCTGTTCCGTTTCACAAAAGCTAAAGTTGATGACGGATGTCAAGGTGTGTGAGTGAGTTGTCATGTTTAGGCACAAAAATCTGTCAGTGGAGGTAACGGTTTTGGGGTGGCACTTCGGTGGGGGGAGGTTTTCCGACGATCTGCGTTCGCATGCCCAGATTTGCTGGCCACGCTTCACGCCACAGAAATGCGCCTTGTCTCCGTGAGGGAGGAAGAGAAGGAAGAAGTGACTTTTTAAAAAGTTTATTATTGAATTCACACCCAGTGGTTTTAACTGACGTTTAATCTTCAGTGGGTCGGGGTAGTTTACAGGGTTCTGCATGGCTGCGCGGCACAGCTGTGCGAAATCCATAAATATCAGAGCCCAGTGGCGCTGGTGGAGGCACTGCCTGTGTTTTTAATAGGGCTGCACCATAAAAGCTGGGCATTCTTCTCGACGGCCACTGGACCACATGCCGCTGCCGCGACACTTCGCAGCTCAATGCCGTGAACTGCAGCGTCCGGCCTGAAGCTCCTATTCCAGCCGCCCGGGTTCTGTCCCCTGCGAACACGCTCTGCAGAGGTGGGTCAGATTTTATTGATGATATTTAAGCTTATTTTGTATAGCAGACGTTCCTTGTCCAGAGACAGGGACAGAGAGGCAATGCTATGGGCCCAACGTTAATATGACTACTCTGCTGGCCATGGGATTTGAATCCACAACCACTGGCCCAGACACCTAACATTCACATTTTATTTATTTAACATATGCTTTTATCCAAAATTATGTACAATTGAGAGCAGGGTCAGCCAGTCCATGGAACAATTGGGAGATAAGTGCCTAACGCTGAAATCACTCTGTCGATCACAGGATTCGAACCAGGAACCTTCCAATCGCAAGTCCTAACCCAGTGAGTTATGCACCAGTACCTTTACTGACCCCAACAATGGCCAAGGCCAGCTCAATGGACCCATTTCCTGCTTGTTCACTCTAGAGAAGTATTTCCCAACCCAGTCCTCGGGGCCCCACAGACAGTCCACGTTTTTGCTCCTGCTGGGACCTGGGAGGGAGCAAAAATGTGGACTGTCTGGCAGGGAGGTCGGAGGGAGCAAAAACATGGACTGACTATGGGTCCCCGAGGACCGGATTGGGGAATATTACTCTCGAGGGTTACGTCACTGGTCCTGAGCGACTGGGCGAACTTTCATGGGCACAGATCCCAACACACTGAGCTGTACACCAGTATTTATAAACATGACACTAGCAAGCCAACCAAAAACCTTTATGGTGTAATGTTCATCCCGGGGGGGCAAGCGCTGGGCCTGACACCAGAGAATTACGACACATTCAGCCACACGGGTGTTAAACCTTCATTAACTCCTTCCTCTAAACTGCCATCTTACTACTGACGCTTTGGATTTAAGGTAGTCTGGGCTAAACGTAACTTAACAAACATATAGTCCATTTAAAGTGGGGCGTCTTAAATCTGACAAGTTATCCGGCTAAGCTAGAAATCCAACTTTGTGGTAGTTACAAAATCCCGCCACGGCACGCACACACGCTCTCACAGTTTACCGCTGTATTTACAGGCCCCCAAGCCCCTGAAAGCATTCTCTTACACAACGCCCAAGCTAACATTCAACATCAGTACGAACACAGCAGCCATTTGCCTAGCAGGACCACTGTCTGCCAGTCCGCTTTCAAACTCAGAATCATGGGACCGACGCAGAGGATTTCTGCCATGTGTATTGTAGCCTGGTCATCGGGGGAAGCTGATGTCGCCGTGGTCTTAGTCCAGGGACCCCCACCTCACCAAATAAGGGCACGACGCATCATCCTCATTGTACGGCGACCCTGAGTTTTTTTTCATACCCGCCTTCCTGAGGATGTGGTGCCGGGAAAAGGCTGATACAGACGGGCTTTTGAAGCTAGGAAGTGGAGCGAGGGTTACTCCCTGTGGGGGGAGATCAGGCCACACGGCATTAGCGAGCTCCACGTCAAGCCCACCACCACCAGGACGTGACCCCCTCCCCCCCCCACAGCAGAGTCGACACAAGCTCTGTTCTTACGGGCCATCCTCCTGACATGGCCAATGCCCACAGTGCCACCCTTGTCCAGTCTGCTGCCGAGTCAACCAGTGACATGTATGAGGCCAAGGTATCCAGTAACGAATGAAGCCACATGTTGGGTAAGATCCCATTCGTGTCAAATAGCTGAAGCAGGACATATGGGACAAATGGTCCCATCACATTCATTCCGTTAATACATTTAAAATAACTTAACAGACGCTGTACTTGCTCGAGGACCTAATGGTGAAATAACTCTACCTGCACTGGGAACTGAACCGGTAACCTTCCGGCCACAACCAAAGCACTCTAACCTGCTGAACCACACAGCACCCAGAGTGAGGTGAAAACGAGGCTGGTATCTATCCCAGGAAGCAAGTGGGTGATTCGATGACTATAAATTCACGGACTTATTTTAATCCTCATACACAGTAACGTCCCAAGCAGATATCAAAGATCAGATATTTAAACTGGCAACTCAGCCCGACAGCTACCTGCGATGTTTGCAATGCCACCCTTTTCAGGGGATGCTGCAACAGAGTGTAATTATATACAATGACTCTAATTAGGCATTTGCAGAAACATGCTAATGAAGATACTGCAAAAATTTGAGAGCCGCTCAGACGAAGAATGCACCAACACCTAGTGCATGTGTATGTATATTTAAATATTTATTAAAAGTTAATAAAGACCCAGCCCTGGAATCGGCAGATATAATACTGAACGGATCGGAGCAGATCGCAGTACCAAAAAAGTAGATCAGGGCATCTCTGCTTACGTACATATAAACGTTTTAAGCCTTTACCATATCACAGGTAGTTCAGTTGGTCAGCCATTCGGATGCAGAGAATTTTAAATACCCTACGACCGTACACCCAGGTAGATGGTTTGTTGTCGTACTTCCAGTGCTATAGTGTTTAAAAGAGCAGGACTACATAGATTGTCACTAGAGGATAAGTATTTAGATACTGAAGCTGTTGTGTTAGATACGACTGAAGTAAATGTATGTTAAAAAGACAGACTTAAGTTCTGTACTTATATCGTATGGGAAATAAACTATTTTATTTCAAGGGAGGTTAGAAAAACAGTGTAAGATACTCCAGGGGAAAGCAGATGGGCTGTGTTAATCTGATCAAACACTGAAGCTTGACTGAGGGAAGAAAGTTTGAGCAGAATTAAAACTCCGGTGAAGGCCAGGCCCCCGCTAACAGGTATACATTTCACTCACTGAAGTGTGCTGCATCTGCCTTTCCTGTTTGGGGTTTCTGTGTTTGATTAGTTGGGCCTGGCAGGCAATATGAGGGAGTGCTCTGTGTACCGGCCGTTCATAAAAGCAGCCATGACTGTTTGCCTTCCTTTTCGACAAACTGCACACAAGAAATGGATATATTTGTTTAGTCTGGAGCTTAAGCTGCCTCAGTGATTCATCTGAACGCACGACAGTCGTGCCGCACGGCTGAGCGAGGCTTCCCCGCTTTTAATCACTAGGTGCGTCCTGTCGCTACGTTCCGCTCCCTTGACATCTTCGAGTCACTCCCTGGACGTGGGGACAAGTCACTCTCATATTTAGGAATGCTCCTTTGCTGTGGGAAAGAGCCAGACAGCAGTCGTGGTGAGGCTGGGCTGGTTCTCCTCTGTGACCCCTCAAGTGCATCCAGCAGAGCTGACCGCTTTCACATCCCAAAGTTTTTGCCCAGGTTCCACTGGATCACTAAATGCTCCTCAGCTTGCATTCTCAGTTACCTTCTTCTGACTTTCAGATCTTTGGACTGATCCGGGCTCCAGTTCCCTTTTCCATCAGAACTTCACATATCTCTCTTTCTGTTATTTTCCATAAAGCAGTAAGACCAGATCATTCCAGAGTGCTCTCCTTCCTGTTTGTACCACACCTCCTCTGCTGCCGATGGACAGATAAAGGGAGCCCATCGTGGCCTCTGTCAGCCCAACGGGAGCCAAGGTGGTTCACCGAAACCCCAAACTACCATATTCATTCAGGGAAGGTTGTCCATGCAGGGGAGGAATTTATTGGGAGTTTGAGGGCTTTCGGATTGTTTAGCTGAACTTTGGCTGATGTCAGGAGCAGGCGGCCCGCAAGGAGCAATACCATTTTATCACTCGACCATGCCAACGTTTCTCTGCTCCGACTTAGCGGGACGTGGGTTTGTACCAAACATTCTCCATGTGTGTAGCCACCGGCTGAAAATCCCGGCACGCCTCGGAGAGCGCTCGTGTTCGAGCACACGTCAATAGCGGTGGCTGTCCCGGCGCGAGCCGCGCTACGGGGCCAGCTGGTCCCCCTGCCATGCTCCTACACGTCACAAAGCATCTGCCACTGTGCCCAAACCGCCTCCGGTGACAGTCACAACCGGATTAGAGGCGCCGGCTCTAAACCCAAGACTTTACAGTGTTGATCTTAGCTTTACAAGACCCTGACTCTACGTACACATTACTGTTAGGTCAAGGATTGCTCATGAGTGCTTACATAACCACTTGTTTATGCTGCAATTCAGCAACTGGTCATATGACTCAACGATTCAGCCTCCCGATAGGATGTCCAGTGACCGCCAATCACAGCCCCCAGCAGGCTGGTCAGTATTGTGTAGCTTTGTCAGCAGACATTGGTGCCCAAGTTTGACCGCATGAGGGATGTGGTGTACCACATCGCCCGGTCACAGGAGTCAGGAGGGGAGGCATGAGATGTCAGATCTCTCACATGGGCACTGATTACCACGTTAAAATGGGGAAATAAGGGAGATGCTTTCTGAACCTCAAACAGCGGTGACCTTCTTCTCGGATCTACACAAAGAGAGCCAAGGGCATGTATCACATCTCCTCTGAATGGACCCTGAAAGGGGGTGACGGCCAAGCTTAAAACCCTCTGAAGTGTCCTTCAGGAGAGACAAAAGCCAAGAGGGAAAAGAGGACGGCGACCTCCAAGACAAGAAGAAAATGAATGAAGCAGAAAAGATGAGCGGGTGTTTCTTTCCAGTCAAGTCTCCAGCAAGAATCGTCGACCAATTCCCCACATCATTAATGCGGCATGCTGTAATGGCGTGATTTAGCCAAATGGACCTGTTGCAACCCTCCTCGTAATGTCATCTCAATCGAGACGTTTTACATAACGGAATGATTCTCACAGAAGATACATCGACTCGCGTCACATCCTAATGCTTTGTGGGTGACATAACCCCAGAAAGTCACATTACACAGAGACTGACATTCTCATGTGGGGCTATTTCATCGGGCGTGTTCTAAGACAAATAAATTCTGTCACTAGATTTATTCACGGAGCCCTGTTCATGATTACGCGCCAGTGCAAGCCAATCAAAATTCTGGAGATGTGACAGTTTCACCCCATGTGACCTCCAACCAATCCAACCCCTCAGAACACATCATCCATTCAGAAATCACAGGGCGACCGACGGTGTGTCATTTCTGCTGAAAGCGATTTTCATGATGTGCTCCTTTTGTAAGAAAACAAACCTCACAGCGAACTCATCACGTTCGGCCTGATCTTACGGGCCTAACTACACCCATCTGAAACACTTTCAGGTTGAAAGACCAGGTAAAAAAGATAGTAGAGCCTGAGTCTGTAACTCAGACCCATCTAGAATTAAACAGGTCCGTCCGATCCACTAGTAAAGATTTTCTTAAATACTTAAAAACATCTGGTATACTCTACCCATAATTTATAAGAATGGTATGATCCACTGAAAATCAACCAATCATCCACTACATTAGACCTCTGACATCACAAACATCCCAGAAACCCCATTATTTTTTTAAATACAAAGGAATCAGTTACTCATTTTGACACGTAGGTCATATTATCCTTGAGAATAACAGTAACACCTTCAATTAAAGCTAGGGTTACCACTGCACCTACCTTCGTCTCCCTCCCCTCACGCTTTTCATTAGTTACTTATGACAACAGAAAATAATATTATGCTTAATCCCAGGATATATTGAATGACAAGAAACATATATTTTATTTCTATAACAATCCTCACTTTATTTGCTTTTTCATAGTGATGCGCCTCACATTCCTGTGCTGGGAAGCTGAGTGCACCCTTACTCATGCATGTAGAGGAATTCATCTCTGTTTATTTGTCGACCTGATTCACCGTCAAGCTCCAAAACGAGAAACTCGCTCTCAAAGTGCAGCTTCTCTCCCCCCCCCCCCCCCCCCCCCCCCACAGTGTTGTTCTTTGCAAAGTTCTGTAAAAGCCTGCCATCGGTGATCGTCGGATTATCATTGAGGCCGTTTGCTGGCCACTGCTGAAAGCTGATTGCCCCCCGGAGTTCTCCTTCCCTGTCACTCATCATTTCAAAACATTTCATTGGCTAATGATAGAGCTGGCCCCCCGCTGTATGAATTAAGGCCCATCTTATGCCCTCTATCCTAAAAAAAATCCTAGGATCGCCCCTGCCAGAGAGTTTAAGTGTACCTCGGGATCCATCGCGAGGCGGTTAGCGCCCTGGAGCAAAGCACTCACGCCAAAGACACGCTCGTTTCATTAAGAATGACAATGCAGCAGGTCACCTGCACGTATCGGCTTTCTCTGCCTACACTGTCGAAGAACGGTCAATGCCGACATGCCGGTGCTCAGACCACAGTGATGGACGGAGAACTTTGTTAATAAATCAAGACGACGGACTAACATCAGAAACAACCTTGGATCTTCTGCAGCCCTACATCGAGAAAGCATGCCGCAAACCATAAGGCAACTGGGATATTTGCCTCAGGAATCCCATCATAGTTAAAATGGAGAAAAAAAACTTTGTGAATTGGCCATCGCTGCTCCGATGCATTCCTGAAATCTATTAAGAGGAAATGAGGAACATCTAGAGAGCCTTAGGAGAGCCTCTCAGTGCGGCCCAGCTATTAAAAGCTGTATGATGCACTCCAGGCTGGCACAGCGTCACAGTATCTGCACGACACGGAAACGGCCGGAGCGAATAACACGGTCCGACTGGCGACCGCATGAAAAGATAGTCAAGAAAGTTCCATGCCGTTAATTATTCTCACACTATGTGTCTGTTTGATTAAGCACGCTCGTTTCTGAAATCCATTACATGAACATCATCCCTCCATCCATCTTCTAACCTCTTACACTGGTCGGGGTCAGGGGGGCCTGAACATCAGTGGTGTATTCAGTATTTTTTGCTTCAAAGTCCAGAAAAATGTAACAATTGTGTGGGGGAATTTCATCCCATATAAAAATATAAAGAAGTAGGAAGTTTGGGGAATGTGTTTTCTATCGACCTACCGAAATACGTACTATTCAATCTGTACTATATTGTAAAACCATATAATGCTTACATATTCATACCCTCTGAAACCCTTATGTACCATTTACAATTACCAGATATTTTAAAACATGCAAGAAATTTCAACAAACAGAAAATTTTGGTCCAAAAAAAAAAAAGCAAACTGTGTATCTATGTCCTGTGTGGCGTGTCACATAAAAGCATCTCACCTCAGCTTCATTTCTAACGGTCTCACCGCGAGGAGCGGATGAGGTCCACGAATGTCAACGTCATGGGTGTCGGCTACACGCGGGGTGAGATAGAGAGAGAGAGTGAAGGAGAGAGAGAGAACGCCAGTGGTGTGAGAACAGGCACTAACACGTCGCGGCCAGGTGTGAAACGCGTGTTGTGCATCTCGTACACTAAGCCGAACCAGGCCAAATATTAATCAGCATCTGTGTGCAAAACAGAGAAGCGTGGAGAGAAGCCGGTGTGGGACCAGCTGATCGGGAACCGGGGCTCTTGGGAGGGAGAGCGGGGCGTTGGAGAACCTCGCTGCGAACGGGAAACTCGGTGACTCGGAAAACTCCACTATGCTGGGATGGCGCCACATGGCAGGAGGACTGCGGACAGGCGTCGACAACAGCAGACGTGTCGAATCCATCGTCTCCTTAGTGGAGCCTGTGAGGAGTCACTTAAATAAGGGTCTAACAGCCTACGAACAGCGATACATCATTTTATTTTTCATGTTGAGTCACAGTGCGGCTATAAACAGTGGAGCCTAGACAAGATGCCAGTCCGTCACAGGGCACAATGCAGAGGACACCCTGGACAGGATGCCAGTCCATCGCAGGACACACAAAAATACACGACAGATGATTTAGAGTCACTATGTTTTTGGACCTTGGAAGGAGATCTACAGAGATAAAAGGAGACCAAGCAAACTTCATACACTTTCCAGACCTGGGGTCAGATTTTTGAACCCAAACCCTAGAGGCGTGAGGCCCTAAAGTGCTTTGCAGGTTGACCGTCACACTCCAGTGAACAAACCGAAAACCCATGAACCAGAAGGACTGACGGAGTTTCCTTTGGCACCTAAGATCGTGTTCTGACGTCCGCCCTCCCCGGCGCTCCAATCCTGCTGATCGCCATCTTCCGCACGGGCCGCCCAGATGTTGACGATGGCCGAGCCCCCGAGAGCAAACAGCACCGTCCTCCTCTGGATTGTTTATTCCTCGAAACTTTTCACAATAACAGTTTACGTTCAGAAAACCCGACTCACTTCCTGCAGTTGCTCGTCTGCGCTTCCCGTGCTGCTGGTCTGAAAGGGAAGGAACATTCGAACACGTTCGAGGGAGGGCTCGGTGATCGTGGGAATCGGCCACACATCTGAAATTTATGAACAGCGACGGGAAGTTGGACGGGAGGGTGGGACACCTCAGCATAAAGTGACAGGGGGCCAAGGCTCAATGCCGTACGGGAGAAAGTCAGATAACTAAGACGCTGCTCTTTACAGGAAGTCCAAAGCCATTCACTTATATTTTCAAAGTGCAAGAAAGCCACCCCCACCCATTAACTGTAAAGAGGAACCAAAATGACTGTTACCAAGAGTAGGGAGGGTTCGGGGGGGGGATATATCCAAAAATGCATGTGAAGATCACAACGCAAAGAGGGCCACACCTCACAGTAGTACTCAGTTCATCTGCTGAGAAACCACATCTCTTCTTTCAATTCTCATCTCTCCCTCCAGCGGCGTGCGAACCCAACCACCACAGGGGGCGTGCGGAGCAGAGATACCAGCCGTCTGCCGCCTCTACACACAAGCTTCCATCCAAGGCTTCCGGGCTCCATGCTAAGCACCCTAAAATGGTCAACCGTGAGTGGAAAACAACGCCCCATTCAGGCAGACCAACAAGGCCGCTTCGCAACGCTCGCCCCGTGGTGACATGCAGAGGCAGTGTCAGCTTCTGTCGGGTCCCTGCTTGTCTTAGAAGTCCGAGGAGAAACAAAAATTCTTTTGATGTCCGATTTTTTTTTCCAGCCTGCGTGCAAAAATCCTGCTGCTTATGTATTTATTTAATGGTTGCATAAAAATGACATTCCAAGTGTGATTTTTGCGCTCCCCTGTCCAGTCTTGGATTGTAGTCCATATCTCATGAGTCTTTTGTCATGCTACAAAAATAATACAAAAATAGTATAATAAAAAGAAAAATATCAATAAAATTTCATTTTTATGAGAAAAAAACTTCCAGTGAATAAAAGACTCCTAATAAATAAAAAAGTTTGCCTCCCACTATGTTACAAACTACTTGAAGAATGTGCAGGTTCATCCTGTATGACAGAGAGCATCCCCCATCGTAAAGAAAAGGATATGAGAATATGGGTGCCCCCAGCACTCCTGTTAACTGGGGAGGGGGGCCTTTTGTATCTCTGACACCCATCTTTCACAACAGTACCAACTGTGGCTATGGGGCGATGTTTACCACGCCTGAGAACATTCCGGGTCACTGATCTAGGCGGCTGTGCGTTGATCACCAGAATTTTACTCGACGCTTGAGTGCACAGGGCTGCAGGTTCGAGATCCCGAAGTGCAGAATCTGAGCGTGGTTCCTGCATTACTGAGGTCCGCTGTGGATCCCAAAGGGCACCAATAGGTTTGTGCATCAAAACTCTCTGCTGACCCAGCACGGCCTCATAGGATGGAGAAGCCTGGGAAATGCAAAGTACCCTCTGAATGAGTTACTAGTGCATCACACCAGTATCATGACTGCACCACAATTAGGAGACACCAGTTCACCTAACTACACATCTTTGGACCACAGGAGAACATCTGCATGATTCACAGGAAACATGCAAGCTTGAAACCCCCAGCCCAGAAGGTGTGAGGCACTACTGTACCATCAAACCATAATGGGTGCCTCATAATTCTTAGAAGCTCTAAATTAAAATGATCATACCAGTATACACAATGACACCCTGTGCCCATTTCTGAAATAAAACCACAAGTGTAACATAATTTATAGAAATCAGCAGTTGGTGTTTTATCTACTCTCTGCCGTATAACTACTTATGCTAAAAAAACAGGACAAAATACAGCACTTTTCACATCCTGCACTCGGGGCCCAAGTCCTTAGTCGTTGCAAACCCCCACGTTTCCCAATGGCTGAGAGTTTAACGCCAACACCCA
>JAODJU010000050.1:8376633-8389251 GCA_026776725.1 Gnathonemus echidnorhynchus | reverse complement strand
ATTTGTCCCCGAGGGGCAATTTGAGGCACATAGAGCAGTGTTACATAGACACAGAACCAGACATTAAAGAAATAGAAAAAAAAATCAGAATAAAGTAATAATAATAATAAAAATAAAGAAATAAGTAATAAAATGGCTTTCAATATATACATAGGTGCAAAATTGCAGTTGCACATATATATGGATGGATCAATCTATAGGCATCATCTGTCCAGGGAAACTGATGTTGAAGTGTTTCTTATGGAGAGAAGACAGTAAAAGAGACTGTAAGTGTGCTGTCTGTTAAACACAATAACCCTACATGCACTGAGACCGGAAGGCCACAATATATTATGCGAAAGGCTCACGTTTCAAATCTACTGTAAATCTCTGCCGTGAATCAATAACCTGCCCACATCCATTCAGCATACCTCTGTTGGTATGCTAATGAGCATACTGTATACCATTTTTATCGCAGAGATTCACATTAATCTGGAATGATCTCATTCCTCTTAGTGAAGTTCTGTGTGGCCCGGGGGGGGAGGGGGGGGGGGTCCTCCACAGCAGCACATCCCATAGGATGGGGTCAGGCAGCGTTTGGTAATGGGGCTGGTATCGCCCGTGGACTGATGGTCTGGTATCTCCTTAGCGATCAGAGCAATTAGCCACGAGCTCCAACCCCACTAACATAGGCAGACCTCTGGCCTTCAGAAAGGCTTCCAGATGCAAAGTGCTCCAATATCTAATCAAGTGAGGCAGACAATGCCCAAAAAGCCTTTTTGCGGCAACACAACCAGTCGCTCTATTACTGTTACATTTTTTCCCAGAGTACTGTTGTAATAAAATTTGAAATATATTCTTCCTGCATTCAAATCTGGAATTTTTCTTCATCGACTCTATATTGGTGGCATGAAGCTAATTCAATGAATTGATTTTCTGGTTTTATATTGCTGTACAAGATGTACGTATTGGTTGAATAGAAAGTGGCAGATATTTTCATTTTGAAGTCCAAGAAGCATATTAAATTTTGATCATGGATTTTGGCCATTTTGTGACAGTTGAAATGTCGTCACAATACTTGAACGCTACGGTAAATTGATATCAGGTTACTAAGTCGTTCGGCAATTTTTTGATTTGCCTGGGCTACGGAAAAGATTTACAATGGTGCCCCCTTGTGTTAACGTGTATGAATCAAACGTAGCTTGATTCCGTCTACCGTTCATTGTCACCAACCATTGTATCCACTAGGGGTCGCAGTGAGCAGGAGCGTATTCCAGCAGCTGCACAGCATAATGCAGGAAGACAGCTGCCCACCTATCACATGACTCGCAGAGTGAGACTTGAAGAAAGCTGAATATTAATACACAGTAAGTCACTCTGGACTGGACTGTATACATATATGTGGGTCATTGAGTCATTTAAGAGTGACTTCATAGAAACAACATTAGCAGTTTCTCAGCTAATCGTGGCTAGATGATACATTATGGGCATGAAATATCTTTGATATTGAGGGGGACTGAGCTTAGTAATTTAAAGGCAGAGGTCTATTTTTTTTTCCTTTGGGGGGGGGGGGGGTGGATAAAACAGAATTAAATATTGGGAGGTACACCCCCTATCCCCCTGATTCCCATGCCCCCGCCTATAACGTATGTGTATCATGACAGTCTGCAGCGCTTGCTGACCAGGGTAACATATCTCCAGATTTGAAGGGAATCATCTCGCACGAATACTTGGCAGCCGGAGCGAAAGGCCGACCTGTAGATTTAAGCACCACGGAATGTAACATGTGGTACCATTGAGAGATAATGGAGAAGAGGAGTCAGAGCGACCAGCTGGCTCTTTGCCGCTACTGGGGAGAATGAGGTGCTGCTTTCTCTATCTCTCTCTCTTTGTGTGTGTGTGTGTGTGGGTTCCATGTCACACCAGTGCCCTCATCCCCTTTGATGCTCTCAGTCTTCTCTTGTCTCCTGTAGCTCAACAGGTGAAGCAGAATGCTAGCAATAGAAAGGATGTGGATTTAAGTCCCCTTAGTGTCAGTTGTTTTGGATGAACGTGTCAAATAAATTAATTAAGTGTATCTACTCAATCCCTCTGGTACTGTTGAGGAGAGGAAAGATTCTGGTTACACCCTGGGTTTCTGTATGAACATCTGATGAACAGATGAACATCTGCTCTCTCACCAAAAAAGCTCAGTAGAGGATGTTCTTCCTGAGGCAGCTGAAGAAGTTCAGTCTGCCAAAGACTATGATGGTGCACTTCTACACGGCCATCACTGAGTCCATCCTCACCACCTCCATCACCGTCTGGTACCCTGCTGCCTCTGGCAAGGACAAGAGCAGACTACAGCGCATCATTCACTGTGCCGGAAAGACCATCGGCTGCAACCTTCTGTCTTTACAGGACCTGTACGAGTCCTGTGGTCTGTACCACGAAGCGGGGTTACTGGCTTATCGGGGTAACCTGTCAGATTTAAGGCAGTCTGGGCAAAATGTAAGTGGACGAATATTTAGTCCGTTTAAACTGTGGTACCTTATATCCGATGAGTTACCCCGATAAGCCAGTAACCACGCTTCGTAGTGCAGGAAGACTCATTTGAATACTGTTTCCTCATCCTAGTATAAACTTGCACTCTTTTAAATATGTATATATTTCTCTCAGTTCCACTGCTATATCATACTTCACATTCTTCTATCTACAGTATTTATATTAGTACCTGTATATACCCCTATGTGTGTGTGTGTGTGTATAAACCCACCTTTATCTCCCAATGTCTGCCACCAACCACCAAAGCAAATTCCTTGTATGTGTGAATGTACTTGGCAATAAACTCTATTCTGATTTTGTATTTGGAGAAGTGACTTCATTAGTATTTAATCTGTGTAAAAGCCCTTATGGAAAACAGGCTTCTGGTCAAGGAGCTGCAGGTTTCCTGTCTTACCTTTACCAATTTCAACTGAGTGAAGCTCTTGGCTGCTCACATCTTTATCCAAATAAATAGCATCTAACCATCACACCCTATGTGATTAGTACCCTAAAATTAGTAAACACTAATTTTACATGTCAGATGTGCGTATTAATTACTGACGATCATAAAGAAGCACATAATCCAATTTATTTGAAATGACCGATTTCAAAGAGGTTGTAGGATGAAATGTGTATTTGTAACTTAGTTTCTCCTTTTGCAGCTATTAAAAATGTAAATTTGATATATCTGAAACACCAAAACAGAGTACTCCAATTTGTAAACCAGATTTAAGCCTCATTACGTGACAAAAAAAAGCAGACTGAGTAAATTTAATGTCATATTACAATGTGATAAATATTTTTAAAGAAGGATGGTTTACACATTTCAAAATGAAAGAAATTTGAAATATCTATTAATATTATACAGTGATATTTCCATTATTGTCTAAATGAAAACTATACAATAGAAATTTAGCACTAATCTTGCATATTGATACTTAAAAACAATAATAATTCTGCGTGTTATTGCTATGAAATCAGCAGTTATTGCGCAGCTTCGTGCTCATTTCAGGAGTCCCACAAAACAACATTTTGTCACATGTACTGACGCGCAGCCGCATTCGGGGCTCGTAAGAGAGCGTGAACCCCAGAAGCAAGGTTTGGTCAATTAAAGCACGCGCGTAAAAGAAATAACAACATCCTCTGGTGAGTACTTTTAAATGACAAAACAGATTCTTTAGGGCGGCGATGACGCTTAGTGCTTAATATTTTAGAACTTAACCATGCGCGAGCTAGCTCATTCTGCTAGTCTTACGTTATATTCTAGTGCATTGTATTACTGAGTGTTTCATTGTCGGGAAAAAAGAAACAAAGGCTTCTTTTATGTCTGTTATCCTATGCCTACCGCATTCGAGGATGCTAGTAAACGTCAGTTGTGCATTCACTCATTCACCCATCCATTCATTAATTCATTATTTCCTATGTAAATTGTGGCGCGCGACACACAATATGTGTGCGCGGGCGCATCTTACGCTCGGGGTAAGCATATGGGTCGTTAATGGAGTTTGAATCCGTATTCCTTTCCGACATAAATATAATTTAAACCAATTCAGAACGATAATGGTTGCTTTTTTCACGGCAGGCTGTATGCATTGCTTTTTTTGTTTGTTCTGTATAACACGGGTCCCGGCTAACGGAGAGGTGGAGGAGGCGCGCATCGACGTAACGGGCGGGGCCTTCGCTTCGACGTCATCGCGTAGAGGGCGGTCCCTGCGCGGCGCCCCTCTGCGCATGCGCCTGCTCAGCCGCGGCCACGGCAAAGTGCAGCTGAGGGACCCGGCGCTCGTCGATAGATCAGGCGCTGCATCACATCACTGTCTCCTTTATTATTCGTTACCCTGGCGGCACAGTGGAGACGAGCGTAGGCAAAGGAAGACCGATCAAGAAAAGCCGGGATATAATAGTTGCCCTTGCGTGCTGGACGGGGGAGGGCTCGTAGGTGACGCACTCTATTCATTATGCGTGCAAGATGCGGCAGTAAAACTGTGTTTACGCCGGTTGCTAAGTAAATGACCATATTAGTGCGCGTGCATGCTTAGGCATCGTCTGCATATGTTCAGTTAGCCTGATATAGATGCATGCGTGTTAAGCAAACGTGACGTGTGTAAATGCGTATTTTGTGTCATCTGTGTCTGAAGACATCGATTTTTAATTTCACGGTACACGGATATTCGGATACCCCGACGATTACCTTTTGCGACAGTGTGACGGGGTCGCCGCAAGAGGATCACAAATAAAATGGCATGCAAAATGTGGCGTGATTCTCAGTGGGTCTCGTGAGCGGTATTCGGATGTCTAATGGGATATTGCTAGAATGTTCTGACCCGGAAGGGCCTCATGCCGACTTACATTGTCCTGCTTCACTGGGAGGATACATCGCTGGAGGCTTTGGAGGGGGATGGGCTTCGAACCCTGGAGATCATCTCTTTGGGGGGCGGAGTTGCAGAGCCCAGCAAAGACATGGGATGCGATCGGGTGTATTAATCGGCCATGTATTCTGATGGGGATTCAGGCCTCAGCCTTCTGGAAACATCGGCAGCAGTTAGTGAGGCTGATGAAGTACTCCAGTTTCTGTTTTTCTTTAAGCTTAGTCACAGTGCTGCTTTTTCCATAATTTATGAGGAAAATGCAAAGTCATTGTAACAGACTCTTAATGAAAATTCAAGAGGGAGGGTCATTACTGTATGTGCAATTAGTCCTTTTTGGTAGTATTGGGGAGACATGAACCATAAATATGTTTTTAATAAACTGCACCATTGATAAGTACATTTTTATATCTGTTGTAAGTCTTATCAGTGTTTGCTTTGCGGTAAAGCTAAATCATATGATTGTCTGATAAGTAACTGTCTGGTCAGAACCGGAAATTAATAGCAAAGCCTTAGTGCAATCTGCACCTTCAGGGTAGACTCAGGGTGTAACAAATCGTTTGGCAAGACATTTTGTAAGGTTCTTTTAAAACTGGATTAATGGTTCTGCGTCCGGTCTATGTGGCTTGTGGATTTACATTGTATTTGGTTTTATAAAGTGACTTTGGCAAAATGTGACTTGTCCGAAGTACTAAACAAGTAATCAGGGTAACTTTCAATTGCAGCATCAATTTGAATCTCAAGCAGCAAGAATCACAATTGAAATTCAATAATGATGTTTTAATGATATGGATAATTTCATATTCATTCATGTGGACTTGGTTTTAGACGATTGAGATTACAGTGGAGTGAGACACAATGACATTTCTGAATTCGAGTTTCAGATTTACTGGTAAACTTTTTTTTATTTGGCTAGTCACATATTAATTTTTTTCTTTTGTAGCTGTCTTGCCGTACTCATTGAGTGATGTGACATCACCCGCGAACAGTGTAGGCGTTGTTGATTTACTTATCATGGAGATGGATGTTCAGTTATTTGCTGAGCTGTTGTCTGTTAGTCTCTTTGGTGTTATTCAGTAGACCTAAATTTCATTTAAAATCCAAAGGTGGTAGCCTCCGGTCAATAAATTCAATTAAGCAATTAAAATGTCAGTTACCGTATTGAACCTATTAACCTCACCACACCAGTTCCCTGGCCCATTTAATTGCAGCACACACTAATATTATTCTATTTTCTGAGACAGTTTTATGTGAAGTCAGGAAGAACATCTTGTATTATAATTTCAGCATCGTGGTGTCCATGACTGGTCATCTGTGCTCGTCAGTATGTCTGACGTGTTTGTGTGTGTGTGTGTTTGTATTTACAGTGATACGCCAGAGATGAGACCGCGATGGGGATGGGCAGGTCTCTTGGTGCTCTTTGCAGTCACATTAGCCAGGGCCCAAGAGGAAGACCAGGAGGATGAAGAGGAGGCGTTGGTGGAGGACTCGATGAAGGCTGAGAAGGAGGAGTCTGTTCCGGATGCCAACGTCTCGTTCCAAGTTAGTGCAGCTCCCTTCCTGTTGTGTGCTTTAAACATGTGGTGCCATTAGGTGCCGTCCAGTTGACGTTGGCTTCTGACCGCTCTATAGATGGTGCTATTAGGTGCCGTCCAGTTGACGTTGGCTTCTGACCACTCTATAGATGGTGCCATTAGGTGCCGTCCAGTTGACGTTGGCTTCTGACCGCTCTATAGATGGTGCCATTAGGTGCCGTCCAGTTGACGTTGGCTTCTGACCGCTCTGTAGATGGTGTCATTCTGGTCATTTAGTCTGATCATTTGTGTCTCAAGTGAAAATTCAGGCTCAAGAATCCACTAGTCTTCCTGATGGTCGCCACTATTCTTGAAAGCCTTTGCCAGTTCAAAGACTGTTTCCTCACATCCACTAAGACACAGGAAATATATTCTGAGCAATTTCTATTTCCTCCTTTTGAAGACTGTGTCTATTTAATCTCCTCGTCTTCACCACCAGTTTTAAAGTTAGCTGCTGATCCTGTAGTCGTGACCTTTTGTTTTCTTAACATTTAACTGTAGTCCCGTCTTTTCACTTTATTCTTTAACATCTTTTAAGTGTCTCAAGATCTTCTTCATTCTCTCTGGTTAGTGTGATGCCATAAAATATTGAAGGTTGTTGTTGGTTCTTGCACAAATTCTGAGTTCACAATTATCCTCTTCAAATCTCATACTATATTATATGCGCTTATTTAATAATTCTAATATATAGGTTCAAACCTGATTGGTGCTTTGCATATGAACATTCACTGAAAGAAAGGACTTCTACTTTCCAGTTCTCAGTGGATGTGAAGATGGAGGGCGAGGATTGTTGAAATGTGTCTTGATGGTCAAGGGACAGTTTAATTTAGGCATAACTGTAGAAGGGGTGGCTTGATGTTAATTAAATCGTAAATAAACTTCACTTTCTGCATGTTGTCCTTGCCTGATGACAGACACTGAGCTGCAGTGTATTTTCTACATTAATTTATTTACTCTAATTTCACGTTTTGCGTGTGTAGGTAACATACAAGACCCCGGTCCCTACAGGTGATGTCTATTTTGCAGAGACGTTTGACGATGGCTCGCTAGAAAGGTACGTCTGTCCGGAAAACAAGACAAGCGGGGTCTCAGTACTGGAAGGTTTCGGGAAATTGGTATTATTGGTTCGGTTCAGCCGTATGTTAAATTATGTCGACCGTTTCCTCCAGGTGGCAGGTGTCGAAAACAACGAAAGAAGATGCAGACGATGATGTGGCAAAGTACGATGGTCAGTCATCTTCTAACCACTTATCCTGCTCAGAGTCACAGGGGACCTGAGCCAATCACAGGCACCACGTGGCTGTAGGCTGATGCATTTGCTTTCAGTATAATGCATTTTTCTGCTGTTGAACTTGAAGTGGTTCTTTTAATAGCAAAGCCAGCGGAGATTCTGAACTGCCGTGGAAACAAGACCGACTGATACCCGACAGTCCTCCATTCGTGTCTGATTATTTATAAATAAACCTCAGTGTTTAGGAGAGACCCGAGTAACATGTTCATCCTGAGTTCCTGCTTTTCTTGGGATTCTTTGAACTTCACTGGTCTCTCTCTCATGCTTCCTGCCCAGGAAAGTGGGAGGTGGAGCCTCTGAAGGAAAACATGGTGACAGGAGATATGGGGCTGGTGCTCAAATCTAGGGCCAAACACCATGCTATCGCCGCCCTGCTGGCCAGACCGTTTGTCTTCAAGGACAAGCCCCTCGTTGTCCAGTCAGTGTCCCCTTCCTGGTTTGAGAGCCTCTGTTTGGCTTTATATCGTCCATATTGCCTGGTCTATATCATTGGTGATCAGAAGTCAAAGCTTTAACTCATAAAAACTATTTTTTACTCATTACCCTTCACCCTACTGCCCTGCTGTCCTCTAGCATCATTCTGTACTATACAAGTGTTTTCTATAGAATAGATGGCATTCCGAGTCCATAAATGCATCACTATTTTTTTTTTTAGGTATGTAACTCATGACTGTTGTTCGGCTTAGGTATGAGGTCAATTTTCAGAATGGGATTGACTGTGGGGGTGCCTACATCAAGCTGCTCTCAGAAGCTCAGGATTTAGATCTGGTTTGTATGACGTTATTCCTACACTTTGAATTCTCTTGGCCGACTCTCGTCTGTTCCTGATGTGAAGGTACCTGGTGGTGCACAGATGTTCTCTAAACATCGCCCCTGGTTCTGGGCACCATCTCCTTCAGGAGCAGTTTCACGACCGCACGCCATACACCATCATGTTTGGCCCGGATAAGTGCGGGGAGGACCACAAACTCCACTTCATCTTCAGGCACAAGAACCCCAAGAACGGGGACTTGGAAGAGAAGCACGCCAAGCGGCCTGAAGTGGACCTCAAGAAGGTGTACACCGACAAGAAGACCCATTTGTACACCTTAGGTACAAAGTCAATCGCCCCTCCTGGTCTGTTACATCACTCGCCCTAACATTCTACGATGGTAGCTACAATACATTCATTATATGGTCATGGAAGACAATCATCAAAAATATGTGAGAACGCAAACATAATTAGAAGTTGTTTAGTTTTGAATTTCATGCTCATCCTGCAAGGTTCCTGATTTACGATCTGTGCCACCTCTACTTAAGTGCTCAGCCCAGACAACAGCTACGAGATCTTCATCGACCAGTCCAGCGTGAGCAGAGGCAGCCTACTCACAGACATGGTGCCCCCAGTCAACCCCCAGAAGGAGATAGACGACTCTAATGACGCCAAGCCAGAGGACTGGGACGAACGAGCTAAGATCCCCGATCCCGAGGCTATCAAGCCTGAAAACTGGTGAGCCCCTTTGACAAAAGCAGCAGAAGGTTACATGATATCGATCCTACTTAGAAAATATTCTCAGGAAATTTCATTTTACATATTCTGCAATTTGCTTCTTCATGGCAATTCAGAATAATGATTTGGTTTGAAAGACCCAATTGAGACGAGCATAAGTTGCATTTACACCGAAGTTCTAACACCGGCGATATTAGACAAAAGTATATTTGTTAGCGACTGAATTTTCTGATGCAGAAATGCATCACCAGACACCAGCAAAAAAATGTATTAATTGATGCATTACATGTAATTGGGGTTCAAAAATAATTCCATCTGCTCAGTTTTTGCCTTGCATCTCTTTTTCTGTACTTCTGAGTAACTTCCAGGTTAGTGCCCCCGCTTGTTGTCATGCCTGTAAGCGCTTCCACAGGAGTTTGTATTTGAACCAAAAGTACCTAGTCTGGAGTAGGGTCTAAAAAAGGGTTCCGAAACTGTCTCAGAGGAACTAGTCCGCCTGTGAATATTCCTGTGGTGTGAACACTACGAAAGTCCATGGCTCCGGAGAAAAGTTCCGGTGGTGTGAAAGCGCCTGTAATTTAAGGTTTTATTTTGTAAACACGTTTGTACATTTTTGTTGAACTTCCAAGTTTAACCGTTGTGTGCAAACTAGCCATGGGATCAGGTTTCCGTCGAATACGCTGCGGTTCCTTTTAACGGAACCGTCCCTCAGCATACATACGTTTGCCGTTCAGGAATGAGGACGCCCCATCCAAGATCCCAGACCCCGAAGCGTTTAAACCGGAAGGCTGGCTGGATGATGAGCCTGAGCTAGTTCCTGACCCCAACGCGGAAAAGCCTGACGACTGGTAAGCACCCGCATCACACCAAACAAAGGGTTCAGGAAGTGCCCTGTAGCCTATTAGTCACTAAGGGAGCGTCTCCAAAGAGAGGTTAACTTGCACTTGGGTAAATGCAAGTAAATATCTTCATAAGTACCAGACAAAGTGGTTTGGGCTTAAAGAGGATAGAGCATAGATTAAATTCTCAGATCTTCAGCACGAAGTAGACTTAGATCCTCAGTATAAGCTTGAGGCATCAGCTCGGGGCTTGATATTTGTAAGCGTGATTTTGCATGGGGATTAGGGACTGAGAGCAGACTCTTCTTCATGGCAGGGATGAGGAGATGGATGGGGAGTGGGAAGCCCCTCAGATTCCTAACCCTGCCTGTGAGATGGCCATTGGCTGCGGGGAGTGGAAACCCCCAATGATCAACAACCCCCAGTACAGGGGCAAGTGGAAGCCCCCCCTCATCGACAATCCCAACTATCAGGTAGGACTGATGAATGGTGCGGTAGAACGAGCCAAGATTTCCATGGGTATCCATGTTCCAGCTGGGAAATTTCCTAAGGTGTCATGGTGACCCACCAAAGGGCTCTAAGGAGACCGCTTTAATTATGTCCCTTAGGGTGTCTGGAGCCCAAGAAAAATCCCCAACCCAGATTACTTTGAAGACCTCCACCCATTCAGGATGACGCCCTTCAGAGCCATAGGCTTGGAGCTGTGGTCCATGACCTCGGAGATTTACTTCGACAACTTCATCATTACTGAGGACAAGGAGGTGGCGGACCGCTGGGCGTCGGACGGCTGGGGGTTGAAGCGGCTAGTGGCTAGCGCTAACGAGGTGGGGGCCCATATCCGCTGCTGTTTGCACTTTCAGAGCTATCCCGCACACTCCGGCTAAATTTCCCTACTTAAGATGGCCTAAGTTTGGAATTATCTGAATTTGTTGCTCTCTGTTTAAGGGTTATTTTTGAAAATGAACAGCAGGCTTTGTAAGACTCTTTACACCTGGGTGTAGCGGGGTTTGAACTCTCGCTTCCGTAGCCTGGAATCTTCGCTCGGCTGAGCATGGCTGCGGAGGAGCGTCCCTGGATGTGGGTGGTCTATATCCTGACGGTGGGCCTGCCTGTCGTTCTACTGGTGCTCTTCTGCTGGCCCCAGGTAAGAGAGCGCACCCTGCTGTACAGGAGGCTTAGTGCAGCTAAATTCCTTTTTATTGTCGCAATTGATTATAGGGCATTGTGTTGTGCGTGTGATATGATTGGGATCATTTTGTTCAAGAGAACCTGGAAACTGGTGAGAACAAGATTGCTAATTTATGTAGCAAACAAAGAGCTTTTCTTTCCAGTCCACTGACGTCGTTAGTCATTCTGCTGTATATTCCGAGTGCCACTATACTACTCTGCTGTTCCTGCAGTATCACATGACTTATTTAGCTGTGTTTCCGCTAATAGCTCCCCAGCTGGGACCTTGCCTCGCGTACCTCTGGTACTGGTGTAGCTGCTTGCTTTAGTCATGTTTCAGACCCAGCACGGTAAATGAAGTCAAGGCTCAGAAAATGGCTTGAAAGATCTGAAGGCTTAAAAAAAAAAAAAAAGCTGCATATCAGATAAGTGCTTTTTTTATTTTTTTATTTTTTTTAGAAACCTCGAGAAGACTATGCGTTTAAGAAGACAGACATGCCTCGTGTCCAGGAGGAAGACGAGGAGGAGGAGGAAGAGGATGGTGCAGAGCAGAAAGGAGAGGTTAATGAGGCCCAGAGCAGTGAGCCAGCAGGTCAGAGAATGAAAGCCACCGTCCTATAATGTCATCATGTGTCCAGATCCTGTGCGATCCAGCCCTTGTCAGGCGACTCCCATCACTCGTTTTGATTGGCCATGGACGAAGAGTGCACGTCCTTGTGATCTCACTTCCTGCCAAACTTCCTGTCTCCTAGGGGAGAGTGAAGGGAAGCCGGCAGAAGTGGAAAATGGAGCCGTAGGAGGTGACAGCCCGGAGGAGGAGGACGAGGAGGAGGAAGACCAAAGCAAGTCCAACGAGACTCCATCGGACGATGAGGTCGGACCGGGGAACCGTGAAGCAGTGCGGCTTAGCGTAGAACGGATGTTAATGAAAACCGATGAACTCCCTGCTGTTCGTTTACGACGTTGGTTTGACATGTGACGTTCAGCATGGAGTCAAAGCATTCGGAGTCAAAGCGGATTGAATTCCAAGGGAGGGCCACTTGCCTTAATGTTAATTTTTATATATCATGCCCCCCCCCCACCCCCACCTTGAAAAGTTCAGAACCGAAAGCTCAGTGGCCGTCTTTCCTGTGTACTTCCAGATGAAGGATGCAGATGAGGGCAACCAGGGCATCGTGGGAGGGCCAAAGCAGGCGGTGCGGAAGAGGCGCGTGCGGAAGGAGTAGAGCTGGGTGTCTCCCCAGCCCGCGATGCCACCCGTCTTTCCCCTGTGGTGCATCCAAACCAGCATGCAGGCTCCCTGGCTGGCACCCGGCGTCACTGACCAGACTCAAGTGCTTTTGCCTCCATGCTCTGCCCCTCGGATTTGCCCCGCCCCCTATAAGCCCCA
>JAODJU010000050.1:8350630-8375906 GCA_026776725.1 Gnathonemus echidnorhynchus | reverse complement strand
ACAAATACTCTTTTTGTTTTGTTTCACTCTAAACCATCAGGAGTATTGAATGATCGAAAAACCAGACCCCGGCCTTTCCGGTGTTCGTGTTCTTGCCAGACAATGGCAGACCCCCGTTTTCAGATGTTTGCAAAGTACACATTGATCTTGGAAATAAATATTTAATACATACATGTTCTGCGTCTTCTGTTGCATAAGTAGAATTATGAAGGGCATCAGAGTTAATACATTAATTTAAAACACTGGCTCACCCAAACCTAAGAACATATCTCAGCAACACTTGGGCATATCGAAGAGGACGGCGTGAATGGGAACCGGCGTAAAATTTCAGTTCATTTACATGGTTTAATTGTACAACACCCTTAAATTAGTGCAGCTAATGAAGTCCCCTTAACAGGTTGCCTGATAAGTTTGCTACTCTCGAAATTACTCACTAAACTAATGGTGTCATTTGGAAATGCTTTTTTCTACGCAGATTTCAGTTACGCAGCCTTGGGGCTGTGCTGGTTTTAGGCTTCCCGGCACGGCAGTGAGTGAATAGGTACTTAGGAAAAACGACAGCAAGGCAGCCAAGTCAGGCAAAGGCCAAAACATCTTTATTAAAACTGAAGGAAACTGCAGAAACGCGACGCCATCTGTTAAAGAGGCTGCTTTTTTTTGACAGGCCATGTAGGAAACACAAGTCACATTTCTTAGCGTAAATATGCGATACAAAAATGGAGCATTTCTCCAAATGAAGACGAACGTGAGATGATCTATCATTGTGCACGTCTCATGACAGTGCCTTGTGAGAGCTGCACCCACTGCATCAGTACAACACCCCCCCCCCCCACGCACACTCAGCAGGGCTCCAGGTTAAATGGTCTCCCGGAGTCAGCTTTTCACTCCTGTCCAAACAGCCTTAATGCACTGGACACCAGGAGCTGCTGCTGTGATTTCCGATCGAAGACAATCAGTGGCTCGGATCGTCCATCGGGACGGCCGGTACACAGCAGAGGTCCGTCTCCCCGCCTCTCTATCATCTTAATGCCCCCCCCCGGTGTCTGGCCTCTGCCAGGCTCCATTTAATCGGTGCTATTGACCCCCCCCAGTGTTTCCCATCCAGGACCCCGAGGACCCACAGACAGTCCACATTTTTGCTCCCTCCCAGCTCCCTGCCAAATAGTCCATGTTTTTGCTCCTTCCCAGCTCCCTGTCACATAGTCCGCGTTTTTGCTCCCTCCCAGCTCCCTTTCAGACAGTCAATGTTTTTGCTCCTTCCCAGCTCCCTGTCACATAGTCTGCGTTTTTGCTCCCTCCCAGCTCCCTTTCAGACAGTCAACGTTTTTGCTCCAGCTCACCTCCCTCGTCACACAGTCCATGTTTTTGCTCCCTTCCAGCTCCCAGTAGAGCAAAAACATGGACTCTGTGGGTCCCAAAGGACTGGATTGGGAAACACTGTTCTAGAAGATCTGGGTCAATGGAAGTTACCATGGGAACACAATGCCCAATAACGAGGGTGACAATGACAAGATAACAGGCTGGAAGGTCACAACCATCCTTGGTGACCTTGTGTGAAGGTGAACAGAAAGGACTGCTCTCTGCTTTGTAAGGGCAGGATCTCGCCGTCTATCACAAGCATTCTGGTTACCTGCATTCATCTGTTTAAAGATTATGTTTTTTGTTCACATCTTAACACTTTTAGTACAGATGTAACATACCAGTAATAAAAATGATTCATAATATTATCATTATAGTTATTATTAATAGTAGGAATAGTAAGAACTACAATCCAAATTTTGTTCCTAGATTACTTAGTATTAACTTTAAGTGTACGAAGTAGTTTTGTAAGATTTATCACTAGGTATAATCTAACTAGTTGTTCGAGCAGAGCTTGAGAACAGTCCTTTCTGTGCAAATGTTAATGCGGGTCGACCACACAGCTGAACACTCTAAGGTGCAACTTGTTCTTAAAAGGATCAAAAACATTTTTTTTTCTACATTTTATTTTTCATTTTAAAAAAGTGACCTGTAAAAAGTGCAGAAGAAGGTCCGGAACTTTCTGTTGTTGTGTGGGGAGGGCTTTAGATCTCGGGGGAATTCGAACACTTTCAGTACATGGAAAATAATGCATACGAAAAAAAGGTAAAATATTAAACAAAAAAACTGAGCTTACAGCTTCCTGTGCATTTGTTAGGAAGGAAGGGTAAAGGCTGGGGGGCCCAGGGACAAGGCAATTTTCTTTGGGGGGGGGCTAGGCAATTCGCTTTTAGGGGTCCAAGAACAAGAAGATTTGCTTTGGGGGAAACCAAGAATTAAATGATTCACTCTTGAGGGGGTCTAGGGACTAGATGATTCACTTTGGGGGGGGGGGGGGACAGGGACTAGGTGATTCATATTCGGTGGGTCCAGGGACTAGGTGAATCGTATTGGGGGGCTAAGTGATTCATATTTGGTGGGTCCAGGGACTAAGCGATTCGTATTAGGGGGGCCCGGGGACTAGGTGGTTCATATTCTGTGGGTCCAGGGACTGGGCAATTCATATTCAGGGGCCCATGGACCGGGAAATTTGCTTTGGGGGGCCCCAGGGGACAGTCGATTCATACTGGGGGCCCAGAGGCTAGGCTTTCGTAATAGGGGGCCCCCAAGGACTAGGCAGTTAGTGTTGGGGGGCCCATCCCTTACTTCCGTTTGCTCCTTGTGTCGGTGGTCTGGAAGACGCTGGAAGCTGACATCAGGTTCTCGATATACTGTCCCAGCACCTGGTTCTCCGACTTCAACTTCAGATTCTCCTCCTTAACAGCATCCACCCTTGCAGACAGATCTACGAGACGGACGACTGGTTAATATTGGCATGGGAGATCTGCGAGCGCATACTGTTCTGGTTTTCCCACACGGATCAGACCAACTGGTCGGGACTAAAGTGTGAGCCAAATGGAAAGCAAGATAAAAATGTGATGGGGAATCCAGAAAAGGCGAGTGTAAGATGGGCTAACAGAACCTCTTCGCTAATGATGTTATGGGGAGTTGTGGAGGGATTCAGTCGGATGATCTGGGAAAATGAGGAGAATGTCGGGAAATGTATGGATGCAGGAGTATCTTATGAGGAACCTTCTGGGAGTACAGAGCAATTTGACTCTGAGGTCTCGCCTCACCTTCCAGCGTGTGCTGTAGCTCCAGAACCTGGTTGATGAGTCTCGTCTTCTCCTCCAGTTCCAGCTGGTTCTCCATGTCTCCTGGAGCACCACCAGAGACCATAAACAAAACCATCCCTTACGGGACGGACCTGACCACACCTCCCCCATAACTCCATACACAATATAGCTGGTTCCACTTTCACCAAAATCCAGAGGCAACTTTACAGCGAGCAGGCGCTTTCACTGCGGCAAGCAGAGACACCGATCCACGCTGGTTACCGAAAGTGCAGAGCAGTGCTTACCGTCCATGTCGCAGCTCATAGCGGAGAACTCTATTTCCTGTTTAGAATGCAGGGTTGCAGTTGTACTGTCCACTGAAAGGAGCAGAACATGTTAATAGTGTGGCTTCCAGTCCAAGAAACGATCATTCCTGCACGTCAGTCTCCTTCCCATACAGCAGAAAGCAGGGAATTTAAGCCTTTTCAAAAGTAATGGAGAGAAACACTTTGCATAACCCTAGAGTTATAATTCCAGGTAGGACGTTTTGCTGTTGGACGCACGGATACGTTATTTAATCCGGAAATAGCTAGATTAACAAATCATGCAGTAGAGCCAATTTGACGTCCCGCAGTAAACATAAACCAATCATTCTTCATATTTATTACACCTGTCTGCC
This sequence comes from Gnathonemus echidnorhynchus, assembly GCA_026776725.1. NCBI lineage: Eukaryota > Metazoa > Chordata > Actinopteri > Osteoglossiformes > Mormyridae > Gnathonemus > Gnathonemus echidnorhynchus. The sequence goes on along the minus strand of JAODJU010000050.1, from coordinate 8,372,114 downwards.
CATGCATTTCCACTTAGGTTTCTCGCAGCAATACCACTGAAAGTTAAGGGCACACACAATAAAACGGATTATATTATTGGTTAAATTTAATTAAACAGTAAGCATATAGATATAATGAAAAACAAACGGACACATTCGTAGCCGATTTGAATATCGACACGTGATTTATATCATCTTAAGGTAACATATAACACTGACAGTAGATCCTACACCTGTCGATTAATAAATATTGGGAAAAAACAGTATGTTTACGCGGTATACTTTGCAAGCGTGCACCGCTAACCAGGATAGCTGATCTAAGTTACCTAACATGCAAATAACATAATTCTGTGACGCTGATGTGATCCCAGCCCTTCGATATTTCCTCTATTACCGGTATTCCGTCGCTGGGCAGGATCGAGTAGAAATGCATGGACAAGAGGAGGAATAACGGTACGATGGAGCCAGGCAGCTCCCAGGACCGTAATCAAGACACGCCGAAGCGTGGGTAGGTGACAAGAGACGGACATACACGCTGTATTTTGTCCGTAAGATGTTGCTGTGGAGCATCCATTTGATACGACTTTACCATCCAATGGCTTGTGATCTAGCAAACAGGATTTTTAAATCGTGCGCATAGAAAATACGGGCTATTCATCCAGCGATTTAGGGTTAAAAACTAATAGTGATGACAGGCAGAAACGGATCCCGGCGGAGGCCTCGGTACGCTGCATTCTATGCGCTCTGCAGCCATATACATCGCATCTACAAAACTAGAGAAGGTATCAATTTAGGTAGCAGGGAAAAAAACAAGCGACTTCATTATTTAAATAACAAACATATTTTGCTTACCTTACAGGAAGAAGTTTAATTTACTGCGCGTCAGGTTTCAAAATAAATCTCCACCTCGATCTCGAGCTCCGAGCTACTTCTCAAGGATAACGCCGACACTTCTCAGAGCGCTGCTGCAGCCGCGCCCGTCCGCCCGCAAGGGGGCGCCAGTGAGGAGAGCGGCGGCGGACGGGCAGGCAAACACTATGACGTCATGCCGCTCGGGCGTCGCACAGCACGCGCAAGCGGTTCAGGATCGCCCTGCGGAATCGCAATAAAAACACGGTGCAAAGCTGTTGATGTGTAATTTTGGAAACAGTGTGCTGTAAGGGGGATAGATTTCACGCACCGAAGCACATTAATAAATACGCATACATTTTTAATATATTAAAATGTTTTAAATACAATATATCAGACTCTATTTAATCATATTAAAATAAAGTGAGACAAAAGCGTATTTGCTGAATTTAAAACAAGCGGTTTCAATAAAAATTAAGTGACATGAGTATGAAAATGTACATTTTGAATAAGAGAGCCACTGTAATTTCGTGTTCAGTACGGTAACTCCACATGACGCAGCATTCCTTTTTTTGTTCTGTCCGGAGGCTTCAAGAACAGCAACCCTCGTAACCATTTCAGTGTGATTCATCCTTTCAGTTCATTACACTCGATTGCACAGCGGTGCCAGGCAGTGACTGAGTATAGGGGCATCACACTTTCGTGGTCTGCCTGCATCCATAAGGACCAAGCACAAGAAGCATCGGACTACGAAAGCGTGGCAAACACAAACCAGGAATTTAAAACAAAAAACGTTTGCTCTGTTCCTTGTGTGGTTTATCGAAACACAGCGCATTTATCTGTAAAACAAAATCTTCCTTGTCATTAAAATCGTGTCAATAATTCTTAGAGATCAGAAAGCGTGTAATACGCCAATGTTACTTGGTCATGGGTGGTTTCAAGAGCACCATCTGGTGGCCAACGATAAACAATTCCCATTCAGCTCAGCGGCGGCGCTGAACACCACGGTGAGATAACAGATGGGAATAGCTCACCAAAAATCGTAGTCTAAACTAAACATTCCAAAACCCTGAGCTTTCTATACCGAAATTGATTAATAGAATATTAATCAAATGCTAATCTAAAATATTTATTTATGGCATGATCTTCTGTTATTTGGGGGAGCCTGAATGTTTCTGTCAATGCATCGAAAGCACCAACAGAGAGTGGAGCAATTTAGGATCTTTGTCCTGTACAGTTCCCAGGGTCTCTGGTAGAACATAACACTAGTACTTGATCCGATAAACTGCTCATCCATCCAGTTTCCTGTAACTGCTTATACTCTTCAAGGTCACGGGGGGTCCGGACCCTATCCCAGAGGCTATGGGCGCAAGGCAGGGAACAACCCAGGATGGGGCACCAACCCATCACTGAGCACACTCACACGCCATTCTCATACACATATGGGCAATTTGGTAACTCAAATTAGCCTCAGCATGCTTTTGGACTGTGGGGGAAACCAGAGAACCTGGAGGAAATTCCACGACGACACTAGAAAACATGGAACACTCCACATATGTGGAGCCACGACAGGGACTCGAACCCTGGTCCCAAAGGCTTGAGTCAACCGTGCCAACCACTGCACTACCGTGCTACCCTTAAGCTATTCAGAGGTGTAAAAATATGAAAATGGTAGGTGACTTTAACAGGGCCCAATTAAGCAGGTAAATACGAATGCATATGTTCCAGTCCTGCATGTCTAGAATGTAAATCCTGGCCAATTTAGCCTGGACCAGAACTTTGGAACCACTTCAACAGATGGAATACAGACATTCCGTGTAAGTGAAAACAGGGGGGTTCAAAAATATGGGGGGCGGGGGGTGTTGTAGGACAAGCTTCAGGATGGCCATGAGCCTGCCATGATTAAGTAGTAATAAAGAATGAATGTATGAGTGATTGTGTATATAGCAGCCTAATGATGTTTATGGTTTATTACAGGGGTGCGGAACCTGATCCATGGGGAGCCGGTTTGGGTTTTTGGGATGACCTCACAATCAGCCAATAACAGAGGGTCCCCTGGACTGGAGTTGAGAGTCACTGCTTTATTATTGGCTGATTGAAAGGTCATCCCAAAAACCCGCACTGACTCCAGCTGTCCATGGATCAGGTTCCCCGCTCCTGGTTTAATAGAATAAAGCGTAAAATGACCAGCTGGACCAGGCCAAGGGGACATCCACGTAACACCTGGCTGTGGCAGATAGACAGCCATTTCCAGAGGGTGGGACTGGACCACTTATCCGCCTGGGGGGTCCCAAGGTGTTTTGTCATGTGGTGGGTGCAGCAATGTTCTCACCAGTGCCTGCTCCCCAACCTGACCTGCCCTGCCAATAAAATGTATGCAGATTAACATTAACAAGTAGTTAAAATGGCAAAATGTTAAGAAGTGAAAAATGCAATCTGGAAAAGAGGCAATCAAGCACGATATGTCAACAGGATGTGAACATGAGACAGCGACAAAACTGAAATGCAAACACATTGAGATATATATATATATATATATATATATATATATATATATATATTAAAGGACTGGATGGAGAGCCTGCATGTATATGCATCTGGGAGGGGTGAAGTAATGAGCCAATCAGACACTGGCTGTGAAATCCTGTCACTGTCCCGCCCCTGAAAGCCCCAATCGAATGGCAACATGATGACAACTCACAATGCCCCCGTAAATTAGACCTGTCATCCCCATCTGCCTGGGAAATGTGAACCATATTGGTTTAGAATATAATGGTTCCTTCAGAAACAGTTCATTGTGAAACATTATTGTGCTTTATTTGAATACATACAGCTTTGGATCTGTTTTATTGGTTCTGGGTTTATTGGTTCAACATAGATGTGCTTCTTTGGGAAATTCAGTGGTTCTCCAGTAGGAATGTTTGTTCTGCTCTCTACCTCAAAGTTCATCGTCTGGTTTTGGTCTCGATCACCAGCCAAGCATTCACATCTTGTCTTGAGCCCCGCGCCTCCATCCCGTCTGCAATTCTTCACTTTAGCAGTAGAGGGAGACAGAGTACATATTGGCGAAGTGCACTGGGAACGATAATGCGATATTGGATTTCAGTGGGTATGATATAGTAGACGTCTTTTTTTCTCATATTGCTGATCGCGGTGCTTCCATCTAAATCACATCATTTTGTCATCCTGCATCAGTAATTCGGGGTACTTCAGGTCGCTGCAGTCCGTCACTAAAAAGTGTTCCCACAATACACTGATAGCGGACGGTTCTGAGGCACGTTTATGCCATTTAACAGCAGTAACAGGCATCGCCTTGTGCACGTGACAGCTCAGGAGTGGTCAGTATCTCAGATATGAAGGGATCACGTGATCAGTGGTAACTGCCTTTCATCACCGAGTGCTGCACCTTGAAACTGTACCTGCTGTCACCAGGGAAATAAAAAAATATTGTATATAATCAAACCATCAAAATCACATTTATTCTGGCAAAGTACACAATTATCATGTATTGTAACTTTACAACACATACCTAACAGTTCCTGAATAATCACATTTGACCCTGTCCTACAATGAATATCTGTTCATTTACCTAGCTGATACTTTTATTAAGATTTTTTTTTCCTTCTTGTTGCCTTTATTTGAGCCGGGAATCACTGCTCCGAGGCGCGCACACACACAGACAGTGCTGCACGAGACCCAGCCATGCTTCCCGCTCCAAAACACAGCTCGCTCCCACCTTACACACCCAAACGCTGGCGGAAAGCTGCAGAATCCAAGAAGAAAAACAGAATCCCCCCGGATTTCAGCATCAAGGCAGTAAAGTGAGCTCTCTGTTCCTAAAACGAAGCGAGGATATCATTGCAGTTCAGGAGATAATAATTGCTCTTCTTCTGTCTCTGTAGGCTCACAGGTTAAGTGCTTTGCATTCAGTCATGCAGAGACGGGTGCAGTTTCTGCATCTGTCCTCAAGGGTTGCTCAGGTGCCCAAATTATCATCACAGAACCAAAACCCTTCCCTAATAGAAATTTCCTTGCTTTTTTTATTTTTATTTTTTTGCTTGAATACTGAACGTTTCTCTCCATTTTCTCGCTCATCACGCCGGCGTTCCCGTCACAGGCCGAATCCCGTGCTATTCAGCCTCCATCAGGCACAATGCGATTATGGTGATTCCTGATTTGATTGGAGGTCTGGGTAAATGCAGAAATGCAGGCCGGTCCGCAAGGCCCTGAGAGGCACGCCTGTTACCGCACATGGGGGGCCCAGGGGGAGATCGGCAAAAAGGCAGCTTTAACGAGGGTGTGCCATTAAGGACGACCGCGCTCTCCTCCCTAGTCGTCCCTTGTGATCTGGGGGGAGCAGAGCTCATTCTGTATTCTCTGTATTTGCTCTAACTTCTGGACACACACATGCATCCTTACACCCAGCGGGTCCTCATACCCACGAGGTCTTCGGGTTCAGGGAGTTGTGGTTCTCGATATACCCACTAGATGGCCCCAAAGATGGCAGTTGGGAGAAAAATAATGACTTGCTGTCTTATATCAGGTGTTAATTGACATGCTTTCTCCAGACTGGATCTGCTTAGTGTCTTAACTCTGGCAAAAGGAACATTTTTGCAGCACATGAACGCAAGTGCTTCCATATAGACATGAACATCCATCCATCTATCCATCCACCTTCTGTTTTGACAGGTTCACTATGAGGTGGAGTCTGTCCAAGGAGGCTCAAAGCAAGGGACACCCTGGGTAGGATTCCAGTCCATATCAGGTCTCTTTCTCTCTCTCACACACACACACACACACACACACACACACACACACACGTCTGTAGTCCTCAATGCCTTAACTTCCGTGTCCACCTCACTGAAGCCATGGGTAAAACTGTAAGCCTTGTCAAGTCCCTTCAGATCAAGCATCCTTCTAAGCAGCTTAATGTCTGGGTGTACTCATGACCCAAGGGGGGGGGGGGGTGGTGGTGGTGATAGTGGTGAAGTCCTTCACTGGAGGTCAAACTCACCTGGGCAGTGAACATTCGCCTCAACATCAGGCTGCTCTTCACAGCTACAGCTGGACAGCAATGCAACATTTAGGAAGGTACAGGTTGCTAGACAAAACTGCGAAAGGTCTTTTCACAGGTGAGTTTAACGCCCTGTGTCCGGTATGTTGATTCTGATCTGGACAGGGAGCTCAATTGCTTCTTACCTGCATAAGAGAGGCATTCAAGTAACTGCTAGTATTTGGGTGTTCCAGAGAAGGTCAACGGCTCTTCTAGATGGACTAGACTGGAGATATGACCACGATGTCATCGCCTGGCTCATTTCATCCGAAACAGTGTTCTTTTTATGTGGTTCCCAGGCACTAATGTGTCTGACAGATCTCAGCTTTTTCTGACAGCTGACGAAATTAATCTTCCAACGGAAATGGCCCGATTGAGCGCCGTTGGAACCGAACGGTGGGTCGAATGCAGGTGATTGAAATCCAGTGGGAGGCGAGAGCAATCAAATCATTCTGGTTTTTGCGGTGATTTGTATGTGGACGGAAAGATTAGTGCAGCATCTATGGTAAGTCTTTTAAAAATTAATTGTGTGAACACAGCAGCTGATATATATCATGGCATTTATACCAAGATAGAAGAAATATAGCCATTGGGAAAGATAAGAAGAGACGGTTAAGGAGGAGCGTCTGAGAAGATGAACGGGTTTCCAGTCCTAGTGCTCACTGCTGCAGCTCTGCAAATAGACCATTGCATTACCAACACAAAGGTTGTGGGTTCAAATTCCTCGGAGCACATATAAATTGTGACCTATCCCCTTTATTGTACCTTTTCTCTCTAATCCGTGTCGCTTTGGACAAAACCGTCAGTTGCATAAATGTAATGGAGGAGGTCCATTGCAGTCAGCGTTCTGCACGAGGTGCTCACTGCTTGTAAATAACAGGCGTACTTTTAGTTATCACCAACTTAACATAGACATCAATGTGCGGAAAGTTCCGGAACGGCGAGCGGCTGTCATACAGTCTCAGGGGTATACAGGCCCCGGTGAGACATTCGGGTCGGCAGTGATGTTAAGGCCGGCTGCGCTCAGCTAATTGGACCACACAATTTTGAGATGTTCCCCATCGATGGTGGCCGTCAAGGTCAGGTGGAATGTGCCGGGTGAGCGTTTATGTTGCCCTCGTTCACTGAGCCGCAAGTCCTTCAGTCCCCTGCTCACCGCTAAACCCCTCAGGTGTCTGACTCAGCACACCCCCGTTGCGAGGTCCTCGGGGGTCCTCTGAGGGGTCCTGTGAGGGGTCCTATGAGGGGTCCTGTTAGGGGTCCTGTGAGGGGTCCTGTTAGGGGTCCTGTGAGGGGTCCTATGAGGGGTCCTGTTAGGGGTCCTGTGAGGGGTCCTGTGAGGGGTCCTCTGAGGGGTCCTGTGAGGGGTCCTATGAGGGGTCCTGTGAGGGGTCCTGTTAGGGGTCCTGTGAGGGGTCCTATGAGGGGTCCAGTGAGGGGTCCTGTTAAGGCCTTCCCTCAACATGCATCTCCAAGCTGTCTGAGGTACCTGAGGTACTTGGGGGTGGGAAGTGGCAGGGGGCAGAGGTCTGGATCACGATTAAACCGCTTCTGTGTAGAATATTCCCATTTCTGAGATTGCCTGGTTTAGCTCAAGAACCCCCCAATGGAGGTAAAGCATTAGGTGCTGTTCACGTAGCATTGCCGCTACTAAAGCTAATAGGACTGAGGCAGCGTAGAGTGTCTGTAACTGCACCAGGGTGTTGAGGAGAACAGAGAAGGAGTTTATAAGAGGAGGAGCCTTTGACTCTCCTGGGGCTGGTCTTCCAGGATCAAAGTACCTACAACAGGTGAAGGAACGAGAGTCGGGATAAGCTAACTGCTAAGCTAACAGTCTAGCTGGAGTGATTTAGCGCTGTGAGGAGTGACGACATCGCTGCTTCATAGTACCTGGGGTTTGGTCCCACCTGCGATTAAAGGGGCTGCATGTTTTAGTTAATGCGAAATGTCGACGTTTGGTGAAAGATCGCATGCGTTACGCCTGTGCGGTGGTTCACTGGGAAGCCCTGAGGCCTCAAGACATACACGACCTGCGATGGACTGACATCCTCTCCAGGGTGCCCCGAAGATCCTGCACCGGATAAACAACTCCGGGCAGATGGATGGCGTTCATTACCTCTCCAGAGTGCAATATGTTGCCATTCAACCTGTGAGTCAAATTGAATTCCATCCATCCATTTTCCATAACTGCTTAGCCAGCGCCGGGGTCACGGTAAACCTGCAAATGGAAGGCGATAGATAAAGCGACAGTATCTCCGACAGTCAGCCAGCATCCCAGCTTTTTAGAAAAGCCTGCCATTCTTAGAACAGTAAGGCTAATGTGTGGTCCCTCTTAAAGGGACAGGACACCCAGTTACAACAGAACATCTCTATTACTCATTTGTGAGGTCCAGGAGTTAAAAGACATAGTGCATAATGCATGCATCTATCCAATTGCTTATCCAGCTCAGGGTTTTTGTGCAGGACAGCACAGAATGGGATGCCAGTCCATCACAGGTCACACACACGCATACACAATCATACTCTATTTCGACATAGGACAGACAATTTTAATGATTCAGTCCCCCTTTCTCGCTTTCATCCATTTGTTTTTTTTTTTTATATAGCGCCTTTCACAATAGAGTCACCCCAAAGCACTTGAGAAGAGTGTGTGGCAATCTATTATTACACCATTCATCCAAAATGGTGCATGAATCAGGTAGAAAGAATGCCTGAAGACAATGGAGGAGATGGCTTTAGCAGATGGACTCCTGTCAGAAGCATATAGTTTAGTTGGTGTGTAGCGCAGTGGGTCAGGAATCTGTGCTTCTGCCCAGAAGGTTGTGGGTTTGAATACCGTAGCCAACAGAGTATTCATGTCACCACTGGGCCCTTGAGCATGCAAGAGTCTCTGCAATTCGGTACTAGCTATCAACTTTGGTACTATATATCTGAAAAACATATTTGTTACTAAAAATATATTAAATGAACTGGAACCATGCTAGGTCCTGGCTATGCACCACATGGAGATGTGTGAGTGAAAAGTTACACCACAGTTAGAAGCTGAGAACGAGGCGAAACGCTTCATTATATCGAACAGAGAAAACCGAGAGGAGCTCAGAGCATCATGTGACCTTCAGGGAGCTCCGGAACACCTTCTCAGCGCAGAGCCCAACTGCAGGGACGGAATTGTCAGGCATCTACAGCCTTTTCAGAGGTTTTGTTCTGTACGATATTTCTCCTTCGGTCCACCATCACCGTGAAGGTGGACATAACCTCCAGATAATGAAGAAAGATGACTGATATGTTACTGGGGAGCTTCAGAGGCAGTGGCACGGTTAAGGGTAGAACTACATCCACTTTTCATTGTACACTAACGCAAAATGTAGCCGTGAGACCCAAGATGTTTTGGCAGTGGGCAAGAGACAGGACATGGCCCTGGAGTCGGAGAAACACCAAGCTCATGTCCTGCTAAAAATGGGGCGCAGGTACGAGCGAGGCTTCACAGTAGTAATGGCCAAATGAAGCTTCATGAACCGTTTGCTGTATTTTCTGACCCCACCAGATGGTGCTCTTTGTTCAAAAAAGGGCTCAAAGCATGCCCCAAAGCAAACCAAGAGCGCCATCTACTGGGCTCAAAAAATACAGCAAATGGTTCATGAAGCTTCATTTGCCCATCACTACCTCACAGCCTGGTGGGAACTGTGTGTCTTGGTGCCAACAAGGCTGCTCACACAGCTGGTCAGCTAATGCCGTGTTTCTCAAACGAGTCCTCGGGGACCACCGGACGGTCCACGTTTTTGCTTTCTCCCAATTCCCTGGGAGTTGGGAGGGAACAGAAATGTGGACTGTCTGACGGTTCCCAGAGGACTGGTTTGAGAAACATTGAGCTAATGAACCGGAGTCACCAGTAACTGAATCTCTGTAGACTTCAGGATGGGGAAGTGCGTTTATAGCACCTTTCAGCAACCAGCACTCAACCCCAGGGTATGTAGGACAAAGGATCGGGGCCTTTTGGCAGTGGCAGGTAGGGGGGTGGGCCATGGACACCCAGGGTTGGGGCAGAGGCAGGTCACAAGGTCATTCATTTACTCTCCACCCCCAAAAGTTAAGGTGTGGGTTTGTTGTTTCTGTGGCCTTACAGGTGGTAAACAATGCCACTGCAGGAATAACACTTCCGTGACCCAATGCCCAATTTCCCAGAATTCCCTTGTGCAGAAGCCAAAATGGCAGCCTTGTGTTTTTGGCCCCGCCCACAGCTAAAGCAGTCTCTGCTTCCACGCCCGCTTTAAGTCCCAATTCCTTTCTGGAATCCTGTGTCACATAGTGCGCTTTACACCCCGCAAAGAGAGGGGTCAAGCACCCACGTCCTGCACTTGACCTGACAGGCCAGGGACTGTCTGTCGACGGCCGATTTACAGACGCGGCTGCTGTTAATCTCTGACTAATGTGCTACTATCCCAGCTTGAGGCCCCTAAATCCCCCCTGCTTGTGGTGCTCTTCCAGTGGAGCAGGCTGGGTCAGGGCCAGTGCTCCCAGCATCGACCCGGGTCACGAGGCCCAGGGCTGCCAGCAGGGGGCGCCCATTGCTGGCCTCCAACCCAGTGTCTCCCTGGACGTGTGCCCCGCCTCCAGCTGTCTTTGGGCCTGTGGTGGAACCAGCCCCAGCAGGGCAAGGTCACGGTTGATCCTGGGGCCCTGGACACACTCCAGTCTCTGACGTCCATGCCCAGGTCCACCTACTTATGAGGGTGACAAGGCAGCTCACATACCTTTATCTTACTGAGTCCTTCCTGTTTTCATTTCAGGTTTCATACGGAGACAAAACCGCCATTTGTTTGTCTTTCATGTCAAGGTTATGATGCATGAGGCAGTCTCACTGCGCCGATTCCAGGAGACTTCCTCATTAATTTATCTTTCATTTGTATTCGCTCTTCTGGAGTAAACAAACCAATTTACCCGCCACCAGAGCTTCTGATATGCGGGGCTTAGCCCGCGGCCCCCGAGGGCCCGCTGCACACCAGGTGGAGAGCTCCGTCTTCAGGGCTTTGCGGTGGCTTGCTGGGAGCATGCCACCCATGGCTGGCGTCCAGCCCCAAGCGGCGCCGCGCTCCCAAACGTGCCGCTCGGGCTGCAGCAGCTCGCATCCCCGCGGTCCCTTTGTGCTGCGGAGAGCCGCGGAAAAGATCAAATTGCACCCAAACTGGGCGGGCGTAGCCATGCTTGAGCCATGACTGACTGTCGATGCTGACTGAACCCTAATATGGCTGCAGGTTACGCTCGTCCGATCATCTGAGCCTCGATGAGCCCGCCTGCCTTTTTCCTGCACCGTCTTTTTTTTTTTTTTGATTTCGAAGGCGCGGTGAGCAGATGTCGATTTTGGCAACGTCCCGCCCCGAGCGAGTGGCAATTCAGAATGAGACTGCAGAACCGCTCTGGACCATCTGCCTCTGGGTCCGAGCGGCACAGCGGACTCCGAAAACACACGGCTCGCCCCCACCTCCTCCCACGGCGAACATGCCAGGCAGGCGGGCTAACGAGCAGCGGCCACCGGCCCCGGCTGACGCGTTACCGCCGTCTCCGCACCACCGCCTTCCGCATCCGCTAAGCGCTTATTAAAGCCCTTTGTCGTGGTCGCTGACAATTACGCAACATTTACGACCCCATGCCATCTTCAGGATCAGTTTGATCCAGAGCAGATTAGTTTCACGTTAAAGGGGGTTCAATTGTTTGTGAATTCTACGTCGTCCTTTATCCGAAGTGATCATAATAAAAACACCCTACAGAAAACATTACATTAAAAGTGTCTCTAAAACAACACATAAATAATAAAAAAAAAAGCTTATGGGGTAATAGGATTAGTTTTACAGTTAGATTTTTGCTACACGAATATTGGCTACATCATTTAAAAATTTAACTCTGTATAAAAACTTGCGATAATTAACGTACAAATACAGATGCAACAAATCACAGGTATAGGCTTGGCATAAAAATCATCTTCTGTGCGTACTTTTTAATGCAGATTTTTTTTGTTGTTATTCCATGTAAATGATGCCTATTTTAATTATAACTTCATTATATGTAGATAACACGTGTCTTCAGATAAGAGGGAACACTGATATGAATTCGTTCACACTTCGGACGCCTGACGCGTGCTAGATGGATCCTAATCCCAGCTCACATCCTCGCAGGACCTCAGCAAGCCTCCAAACAGCTGTGGAAACACCTCGAGATGCTCTTTTTCTTATAAAGCCACTCAGCATTTAGGTAACTCGCCTTTCTCTTCGCGGTGAAACGTTTGCATAACTAGCTGCAGACCCTGAGCAGTATAACATGTACGTATAATTAAATATCCACATAGCTAATTCCATGCAATAATGGAAACAAAAAAAAAAAAACGATGAACAGAAATAGATACGTGGAGTGTAGATTTTACCATATTAACCAAATGGAAATATCTCATGAAAATGAATTTAAAAAAAAATACTTTTCTGCCTCCACCCAGCCAATCACTGGGATTTCTCAGACAACCCGGAGAAAGATCCGTATAACGGTATAGTCTTTTGCCTACATCTGTTTAACTGTCCGCAAATCTCCTTGTTTTCCCGCAAAGTTATCCGTAAACAAGTGTCAGCCATACAGCCGGTGTGGAAACAAGTAGCCTAGCAGCATCGGAAAGTAGAGCAACACACTTTCGGATTAATTAAGTGGAACTGCTTAATCCCCGTACAAAGCGCGCCCGGCAGGGATCCGCCAGCCCATCTCATTTGCCTTTAATTGCCGAGGTAACGAAGCGCTGACCCCACTATGCATACGCTTTTGGGCTTTAATGAGCTATTTGTTGTTACTGAAGATGCTCTTAATCGGCCTCGGCGTGGAGGGGAATCGGTGCCAGGGAGCAGCGCCTGTAAGCGGCCCGTCCAGCGGCGCAAACATCTGCAAGCCGCCGGTAAATTTCAGCTGGACACTGCTTCAGTGTCACGGCAGATTCGTATCATTATAGGTATAGGCCTACAGCGATTGTATGAAAAACTGTTTTTTGGGCACTTTTAAGAATATAATGTCACATTTCCCGTGTATTTACGATAACACACTTTTGCAAACTTCAGGGGCTTTGAAAATGTTTAGAAGCTATGCGATCATTTACTTTGTACCTCGATTTAATCCATGGGAAAAATTGGCCACTTGACACGCAACGACGTTTAAGTCCATTAATTGCAAATGACTTGCGAATTCCGCCTTCATTTAAACCCAAATGCAGGTCCGCATCAATCCTCTCCGGGACCATATAGCGCTGTTTACCATGAACCCGTCGGATCGGCGTCATCACGGCTCCCTAACCCTTAAATACCTGCTGCTGAGGCGCCTCCCGTAATGAATGAGCCCTTTCGGCTATGTTTGAGTTATTTAAGCTCTCGCCTAAATGGCCGCTAACGCCTTTGCTGATCGGCTAAGTGAGTCAAATGTAAATGTGGATTTAAAGACGCAAAGGGGCGAATTACACTGATTAGGTAAACACTGGCAAGCGACCGAATGAATTGCATTAGAGGAAGAATTGGCTCTAGTGAAGTTTTGTTTAATGTATGTGATTAGACGGTTTAATGTGAGTGTACTTGTGGAAATCGTGCTGATTAGGGGGATGCCAGTGTGGTAAGGCTGGAGCATATGGATGACTGGTCAAACTGCAAAATGGCGCATGGTACTATGGCTGTCCGTTTGCGTAGGCTGTGCTTTCCAGTGACTGTTAACAAAGGGTGCTGCTGAGGGAGCGCCGGCCGACGGCTCGCGCCATCTGGCTTTGGCCGAGGCCACGCCCAGCACAGACAGACGCAGATCGGCGTGGCCCCAACGCAGGGCGCCCGGCCAGGAAACGGGAGGCCCGGATGCCCAGCTCCCCGGCTGCCACTAGCCACGAAGGGCGGCCTCCACGCTAACCCCACGGCCAGCCAGGGCCGGGGCCAGCCTCCAGTCTGGAAGGCCACATACCAGAGGCCCGCGGTGTCCCACCAAGGTCCAATCTGTCACTACTGCGATGAGCTCCCCCCCCCCCCCATACACATACACACACAATATTTCCACTCTGGTCTCGCATTGTAGAAAGTCAAGCAAACACACGTGTCCATATTATTCCTTAGAGTGAAGTCATTCAGACGCAGGACAAACACATACACATACATCAGGGTCCAGGCATGCAAGGAAACCACAGGACACACACACACACACACGTTTGGAATGATATCTTTGTGGGGACCGTCCATTCATTTCTATGGGAAAACCCTTAATCCAAACTATAACACCCTTAAGCCCCACACAGCCCTAACCTTAACTATAAGTAACCAAACAAAATACAAGACTTCTGACATTTTTCGGTTTTTGATTGCAGTCAAAGATTTTTAGAAAATTGAATTTCCCTTTGTGGGGACTGAGAAAATGGTCGCTGTAACATCAAAGTAACAGGTTTTTTATCACATTGTGGGGACATAACAACACACACACACATTCACCCACACACATACACCCACACATATACACGCACACACACACACCCACACACCATACACGCACACATACACACACGCATACACCCCCACACATACACCCACACATATACACGCACACATACACCCACACACATACACACACACACATACACCCACACACACCCACATACACGCACACACATACACACACACACACCCACACACATACACCCACACACATACACGCACACACACACAGGGCCAGCTTGCCAGGCAGTAGCCCAGGGTGCCATTTAAGTAGGGGGGGGCACCAAAGTGCAAGTAAAAAAACATCCTCTGGTTGCATTCCCTGATAGTACAGTTATTTACACTGGCTTTAATATTTCACTGCATTTCTTGTGAGGTGGATACAGGCTAGCTAGCTAGCAGCCCGATACCCAATGCTACTGAAATAATTTAATAGAAATAAATTGACAGAATTTGTTTTCTGCTGCTTGGGTGGAGGAGGGTCCAGCAGAATCTCGCCTAGGGCACCAGAACACCCAGGGCTGTCCCTGCGTATGCACACAAAGACATGTAGACAAAGGCTCTTCTAGCGTTTTTTCCATTTTCCCCTTTTCCCTGTTTCATGCACCATACTTTATAAATGCTGTAATAAAAGACTGCCACACTCTTGTTGAATGCCTTTGGAGCAGCTCAGCTTAACCTAACCTAACTCTGTTGTGAAAAGCACAATATAAAAATAAATTAGAATATTGCTATTAGATCAAACCATAAACATGCAGCCACAAAACAGACAGACAGAAACACGTCAGGATATATAGTGTAATGTTTCATATAGTACAGGATATATAATGATATACACACGCACGCACGTATACGGTTAAAATTGCACATTGTGTGTGATCTACCACCAGCCCACCCTGATCATGTGTTCCAGTCGTTGTTTACAGGAGAGACAGTCTGTTAACTGATGTGTAACCTTGCACATCAATAAGGAAACGGCGCTCGCGGGCAGAGGGATGCTGCATGGTTGCAGGGCAGGCGCGTGAGCGGCGAGCTCAGCATATCACAGCACGCGCTCGCGCTCGTACGCTCCGCTGCGTCGCGCGCAGGCAGGAAGCGTCTGCGGAGCCTCCGCGGCGGCTAAAACGGGGGGGGTTTATAGCGACGTCGCGCGGGGAGGCTCGCGGACGCATCCCACAGCGCAGCGACGTCCGAGTCATGTGCCAGCTGGCCCCCCAGGACGTCAGAAACGGAGCAGGAGATCAGGTCGACGTCCGTATATAAGTGTGCCTAAGACACACCGATGACACTTGCGAGGTCCAGCGGCAGCAAGATAAAGTGAGAAATCACAGCTTGGCGAAGTGTTAGTTTTACTCCAGATCCGTTGGGCATTAATAACTTCCGACACAGTCCATACTGATGTAATGTTTTGAAGGGAGTGGATCAGTTATGCAGTAGATTAGAAAAGAGACATTTGTCAGTCCGTTTAATGACAAGGGATATGTATATTTACGTATATATAGATGTACTGAATATATAATATGCTGGTTTACTCCCTTAATCTGCCTGATGCATGATAGCAGTGTTTCTGTAGTCTTAGATAAAGATTTGCCGCACAGTAGATGAATGTGTCTCAGAAAGTGGTAGCTGGATATAGTCACATGCCTGACCTTTCACTGGTATGTAAGGGATACCCCCTAGTGGCTATGGACGCGAAGTGTTCTTGGGTTCTAAGCCTACAGCTGCCCATCTCAGTCGCCGGTCAATTAATCCAGCAGGAAAACCTCCATCTGTTAAACGGACGGAGGAGCTGCAGGCAGAGAATAACATCAGCAGCTGACCGCTAACCAAATGGCAGGGTGACGGATGGTGGGACCCCCACTAGGGGGCAGGCCTGAGAAGGTGCAGGAGACATGTGGTTTATTGGTAGGAGGGGCATGAGCTTCCTGTGGGGGCACTCTTCCCAGCGGTGAACTCTGGGGTGGCCCTTGCTGGTTGTCTTCCTGTTTCAGTGCTCACCTCCCTGCCCAAGCCCCCCCCCACGCGCACACACAGACACACACACTCCCTTGTCTTCCAGTCACAGAGCAGTACACCGTGGCGACACACAAAAATGTTCATGCATGACACGTTGCACGGACACATCGACGCACCGACATTCACACACGTGAAACCGAGGTCCCCTGCATTTTACGGAGAGGCATCTACAAATATCCCCGCTGACTAATGCATGATAAGATGCTTAATTTCCACTGTAGCCACTATAAGGTTCCCCGGCAAATAGTAGAAAAGCCTTTTCCCTTGGTTCACATCGCTGTGACTATCCTCACACACATCGCTCGTAGATCTGAAAGAATCTATGGAACGTAATACTCCATATATGGTAAAAGGGGGTGTGGCCACACGCATATACTGCTATAGGATCCTCCCACCTCTTAAAGGCACGCCACTTTGGCTGACTGCGAGTCTCAGGCTGGGGTGATTACAGTGTGGCATCAAATTCTCACAGTTCAGCATGTACAGTTGCTTCAGTCCACACACTTAGCCATGTGGGCAACCCGGAATTGGGCTGAAATCTGACACTACTTGTGATTTGGGGTTGTGGAATGTCACATGGACAGACAAATGGTATCTTCACTAGTGTTTAATATGTAGCTGAGTCCGGGAAAAAAGGAAATTAACGGCGTTACTGCTCACAGGCAGCCTAGGGCATGAGGCAGAGACATTTGGAGATATGCAAGCGCACACACACACACACATCTCATTTGCTGCAGAACGCCTAGCACACGTTATGCTTATCTGATTAGCTGATCAGCCAAAGCTGCTTAGGATTTCAGCCCCGTGAAGCAGCTGCCTGCATTAATAGGTCAGAGTACTGCAGGACCTGTACTCTTCACCTCTTATATGATGCCTCTTGTCTTTGAGATATTTGAGATCTTCTGTCTGTATGTGCGAGCATATAATAACGAGGGCTGCTTTTGTTAAGCGATCTATTGTCCTGATCTAAGAGACTGAACCATAGGTCCTCTTCTGGGTCTCTGTTATGCAGTTTTTTTTTTGGCCGGAAAACCATAAATGAAGACAAAAAATGTAACATTTCTGTAACCAGGCCCACTTTGGCTCACGTTTCATATTTTTATTGTCATAGTTTGTTGCTGAATGTAACCCTTTTGATTCGTTTAAATAGCTTTGTAGTAATTGCTAATTAGAGTTTGGGCCCCCAGTGAATCTGAATCCTTTACCTGTGATTACGTTTTTGCACGGTGTCCCCTAAAGTCACAAGTGAAACTTTACGGGGTCTGGGTGTGTGCGCTGAAAGTGAAACGTCGTCTCAGACAGTATAATAAAAAACAAGCTTGGGTCAGGGGTAGTAAAATACATTCTGCCCTGAGTTTACGGCAGGTTACCGGAGAGTCCTGCACTGAGTGGAGGCGGAGCAGGTCTCAGTTGTCACTGTCTGGTCATTATCTGTTAGAATCCCACCCATTTTCACCCAGGCCGATGCTTTCCCGGCATTCACAGTCCGGATCCTGCCTCCCGGCGATCCGCTCCGGGTTTTGCAGTGCGCCATGGATGTTACAGCTTGAGTTTAAGATCTTCTCCTGTCATTTCCCTGCCATTTCTCAGTCTCCTTCCCCCCCCCCACAGTGAAGCCACGGAGCTGCATGGGCAGTCACTGACGGCGCGGACACAACAGCGCCACATAAACGCTGACGCGTGACATGTTGTGGGCTGACTAAGGTAACAAGGTCATGATGCCAAATACGTACAAATTGCTAAATGGCTTACAGCCTTGTTAAATTCAGTATAATTCATCATTTAATTTATCTTCTAATTTTGCTAACTTTTTAACCTAATGAAATCAATACATGCATTTTACTGAATACATATTGCATGATTATGCAGAATACCTATTCAAAGGTTTACTTAAGACTTTAGTTATAATAAATTAGCATTAAATCACAATGAAACATATATATACATATCTACCCTCGTGAAATCAATACATGCATTTTACTGAACACAGATTGAATGATTATGTAAATTTTTAGTCTTTACTTAAGGCTGTAGTTATAATACATTTGTATTAAATCACAATGAAATAAATATTTTAAGTATTTATTAATTTATTCAGCCAAACCCCTATTGGTTTGTCGCAAATTACTCCGCAGGTTTATAGACGTGCCGAGTTCAGACATTGGACTCCATGCGCTCCTGCACTGTTGTCAAAACATCATGACTTGGCAAAACAAAAACAGTAATTTGGCGTCTTAAAGTACAGCCTGCTGGATTTCCATCGGCCTCACCTTGGCCGCAGTGACGGAGGTTCACGCCCGGCGGAGGAACGGTAAATACTGCCGACCGTGGGGCGAAGGAGTCGACGGGTGAGCGGGTCGCTGCGGATGGACGGCAGCAGCGCGGTTCAGGCTGCGCTCCCGCCGTGGACGCGCGATGCTGCGCTCAGCACAAACGACGCGCGTTTCACCTTAGCCAAGCAGTATGCGCTTCTCTGGCTGCGGCTTGCTGCTGCGAGATCCAGAGGTGTTGGCGCGTCTCAACCGGAGTCCGTGGTGAACCGCAGGAGCGCGTCTCGTCACGTCCGGGGGACGCGCTCCCTCGGGTGAGAACGGACAGCGGCGGGCACAGACCTTAAGGAGGGACCGTCTGCTTCCGGAACCTGACAGTGGCCTGCAGAGAAGCTCTGGCATGATTATATTGCTCTAGGAGAAGATGGCAGCCAAGCAAAAGACCTGCAAGGTTTTTTTTTTATTTCATTAAACCTGAGCCAGGCCCTTAATCCCTGATTGCTCCAGGGACTGTCTGACCCTGCGTTCTATCAAAAAATGTTGTCACTTGCTAAATAAAATGTAAATAGGCCACCAAATTAATGACTCATTTGAAGAACATAGCGCCCCCTACAGTATTGGAGTGAAGAGCACCATTAGACTCCATTGTGCCGACTTTGATCACCGCTGTTGAGTCTTCAGAAGAGGTTCCTCATATTTTCTTCTCACCACTCATCCCTTGGCATGTTCCTTTTGACCACAGCTCTCCACCAACGGCACGCCACTCAGTGACAGCTCCCCACCAATGGCACGCCACTCAGTGACAGCTCCCCACCAATGGCACGCCACTCAGTGTTATTGTACCTCGTGGAATCCAAACGTGGGATCTGACTTTTTTTGCTCCTTATCTCCCTTCTGATGACACCAGAGAGCGCCTGTGGTTTTGGGGGAAAAGGTCCCTGGTGGGTTAGGAGACCTCGAGCCCCTCCTTTCGGTGGGCAAGCAGAAATCAAAGCATGTTTTGATAACCTTCGGCGACCTTTTTTAGGCACGCTGATGTTTATTAGCCCAGGCCCACGTCTCATAATGCCAGACGTCTGATTTCGAAACTCGCAGCATATTCAAGTTCACTTCAGCTAGCAGATATCCCACAATGCCATACCCACCGCTCTGTTCCTCGCAGCTCCTGAAGCAAAAAAAAGTTTGTCTTCAGCACATCTCAACTGTATTTTCCGAAGGTGTTTAAAAAAAAAAAAAGAAGACAATTAGACCACAGTCCATCAAAAGCTATTAGTGGGTCGATCCCTCTATAAACCGTCAGTATGAAACAATGTCCCAGAAACTCAGGTTCCTCACCGGTCTTAACGAGTGTGAAGCAGGCAATTAGCGTTTCGTGAGTGGTGTGCGGCCGCGTTCTGTGTTTCATGCTCACTGTGTGGGCGTGCGGGCCTGTCCGCCTCACTACCTGTGTGCTTCCTGTTAGACAGGAAGTAGAGGACAGAACCAGCAGCACACCGGTGCCAGGACACGGTCTCAGGCAGCAGGGGTGATTCTAAGATGTTTTAAGGTGCGTGACACAAGAGGAGCCATAATTTATACACAGCAGCCAACTTTATCATCAGCCAATGATAGGCTTTGAATTGGCGAGTGACAGGAGAGGGGCACTCCGGGGGCCAATCAGCTTTCAGCTGTGGCCGGTGTCCCTGTGGCCCCGCCCCCATATACGCCCCCATCGGGAAGCACTTCTGAATGACGCTCTCCACCCCCCCTCCCTTACATACCTGCTTGCAGAGGAGGACTGAATTAGCGTAATCATTAATGAGTTTGATTTCTCCTCAGATTAATACGTAGCAGTAGGTAGTGTGTTGATTAAAGGCAAGAGAAGCCATGTTGAACCTTTGAGCGACGTCCTAAACTGGAATTTCCTCAGTAAAAAATCCAGTTATAATAAGCCAGTGTTGCAGCTTTTTGGGTGTTTGAGGACCCGATACTGGCTTTGGAAGCTGCACCCAGTAAGCTGGCATGAAGTTGTGCTCTCTGCAGACGCAGATCCACTCGTCTGCTGCTAATTAGCTTCGTTAACCTTTAGATTCCATCTTCATCTGCCTGTTTTGTGTCTAAACGCTAACCAATCGGCGGCGGAGAGCCATCGTGGTTCCGAGACGTCCTGACAGCGGCCAGTCGCTGAAGGAGAGCCGGCCTGATGCCCCCTAAAGAGGACAGCAGAGTAGGGAGTGTGGATTCCAACATTACGTCCTCTTCGTCCTGGACTTGTCCTCCTCTTTTAGGACCTGAAAATGCATTTTTGGGACCTGAAATTGCCTGAAATGTCGGGGATTTCAATTTGGTTCATGTTGACATTTGCTTTTCTGCAATCTGAACATTCTCTATGTATATACAGACGCTTCCCAGGTTACGATGGTCCATGTTACGATATTCCGATTTTACGATGGGTAAATGTTTTTCGCGTTCAGTACATTATTCAATAATTGACATGACATATTCAACTTTTTATAGAGAGTAGACTCTGTGTTAATGATTTTGCCCAACTGTGGGCTAATGTGAGTGTTCTAAGCATGTTTAAGGTAGGCTAGGCTAGGCTATGGTGTTTGTTAGGTTTGGTGTACTGTATTAATGCATTTTCTCCTTACGATATTTTCTCCTTACGATAGGTTTATCGGAGCGTAGCCCCATGGTAACCCGGGGAGAGACCGTATTTGCGGTAACCCGGGGAGAGACCGT
The DNA here is from genome assembly GCA_026776725.1 of Gnathonemus echidnorhynchus. Taxonomy (NCBI): domain Eukaryota; kingdom Metazoa; phylum Chordata; class Actinopteri; order Osteoglossiformes; family Mormyridae; genus Gnathonemus; species Gnathonemus echidnorhynchus. The sequence goes on along the minus strand of JAODJU010000050.1, from coordinate 8,350,740 downwards.
ATTTGCGGTAACCCGGGGAGAGACCGTATTTGCGGTAACCCGGGGAGAGACCGTATTTGCGGTAACCCGGGGAGAGACCGTATTTGCGGTAACCCGGGGAGAGACCGTAT
>JAODJU010000050.1:8330760-8344128 GCA_026776725.1 Gnathonemus echidnorhynchus | reverse complement strand
CCTAACCTTATACACATACTACACACGCTCCTTAACCCTATACACACAGTACACACGCTCCCTAACCTCATACACACATTACACACGCTCCCTAACCTCATACACACACTACACACGCTCCCTAACCTTATACACACGCTACACACGCTCCCTAACATTATACGCACATTTCACACGCTCCCTAACCTTATGCACACATTATACATGCTCCCTAACCTTATACACACACTACACATGCTCTCTAACCTTATACACAATACACACGCTCCCTAACCTTATACACAATACACACGCTCCCTAACCTTATGCACATGCTACACACGCTCCCTAACCTTTACACACACTATACACGCTCCCTAACCTTATACATACCCTACACACGCTCCCTAACCTTTTACACACGCTACATACGCTCCCTAACCTTATACACACACTTTAGGCTAAGTGTCAATGTCAATACAAAGACCATTTTAAAGACCCATTGTGATTTATGAAAGCATACACTGGACAGATGGCATGTGTTTATGTCACTACATTTTGGTCCTGCTGGGCCAGCCTTGTTTTATCACATTGAGTGCACGAGTGTGGATGCATGTTTCACTCGGATTCAGGGAGCCGTCACATGGTAGCTCGCAGGCTGGTTTTCTCAGGTGTTTTTGTGGTTTCGTTATGCCGCATGGCTGATTAATCACCCTCCGCAGTGCCGCGATATGCAGCACTCGCATTAACTCTTATATCATGGCTCGCCTAAGCGTGACTTGCACTTAGGCGCATGGTGCACTCATATTCCCCTGCAAGGACTTGCCCGTGCTTGACGTGTGGGCTGTTGGTGTTGGTTAGTTTTTCATGTCTTTGCTGACAGCGCTGGAGGTGACTCTGCTAGGTCTGGCGCTAACCGCTGTCACGGCTGAAGTCATACGAGGAAAAAGGGCGCATTTCTCATGAGGGTTTCTGCAACTGCAGGATGACTCTGCGATCCCACCTTGTCCGGATCTACCTCCCACCAGCAAGTCACATGGAGACCACGCCTAGCGGTCAGACCGGGCTGCTCCCAGATCAGCGTGTAGTTCACCTAGCTGCTGGTTCAAGACCCCAACCCTGCAACACACCCTAACCCTTGTGCTCACTTGAGGGTCCCGGGGACCCAGTATTCAAATTAATGGGGATAGGGGCGTACTGTATTATGTGAGCACAGGGGCTAACCTGAATTTCTGTAGTAACATACATTTATACATACATACATAGATACATTCAGCAGATTAAACTGCAAAGGAATCTAGTAAAATAATTACTATCATACACTCTCAGCATGTAAAATGTGTATCTTTGCTTTAATGTACCATCAATAGTTCAGAAATGTTCCTCAGAGTCAATTTCTGTACCTTAAAAGGTACAATTACCTACAGTTATGGGTACAACTGGCAGACCCTTGAGGCTACAGCCCCAGTGTCAAGCAAAGGTACAAATTTTTACCCTTTTTTCTGAGAGTGTAACTATGCAATATGTATATAAACCTGTGTGTACACTGTCAGAAAAAAAGTGTACCAATTTGTACCTTTGCATGTCCCTAGGGGTGTACCCTCAAGGGTCTCCCAATTGTACCTTAAGCTAGTCAACCCCAGAGACAAGCAAAGGTACAAATTGGTACACTTTTTTCTGACAGTGTACAGCCCCCCTGTTTTGCACTTTAAGTACTGTGGATGCCCCGGCCCCCGCCACTTACAGTTGGTATGTTCCACCGTGGTCCTGAAGGAATGTTTCGTGCTACTGTGTGGCTGTATATGGATGACATGACAATAAAGCCCAAGACCGACTTTTCTTTATTTTAAGTGAAAGAAATGTTAACTATTTCATGTGAGCTGAAAACATCGAAGCGCTCCAAAGCTACAGGACGAGCTGTAATAGCTGCTGTATCATGGAATAGCTTGACGTCCGGAACTGATCAATGACCGTTTGGGTGAACTGCCTTGCCGAGGCAACTCTACCCAGCCCCCATCCCGGGGGGGATTCCGCTAATCAAACCCCCCCCCCCCCCCCCCCCCCTTTAATGGACAGAAACACTTCAGAGGACCAAGGAGAACAAGTGCATTTGTTTTAGATGAATTCGGGTGTAGCAGAGGGGGTAAAAAAAAACTGAATTTCTTCATTTGCTAGATTTAAGGATTGTCCAGTAGTACATCTCCTCCTATTGGACAGTTTTCACAGTAGGCTTAAGTTATCCAGCTATGTGGGAAATCCTGCTTTGTGGAATACTCCCAGGTCTCACCAGGCCACTGTTTCTTATCGTTTTTAGTCATATTATTTGATCTGATTGACATCCAATCCAGTGTGTTCCCTGCACTGCCTGAAATAAACCGCATCCCACCCACTGTGGCCCTTTCAGATCTGGCCTCCTAATCACCCCCTATATCTAACTGGTGAATCCTCTCCTGTCCCTTCACCACCTTAGCTACTGTGTAGTTAAAGTGTTCGTGCTGAATGGCTGCTGTCGCATCATCCAGGTGGGGGCTACACTGCTGGTGGTTGAAGTGGCTCCTCATTTGTTCTGTAAAGCGCTTTGGGGCGTCTTGAAAAGTGCCATATAAATGTAACTGTAATTCATTCATTCACTCGACCCCGACCAGGATAAACAGTTGGAAGATGGATGGACAGGTGTCTAATGAAGTAATGTGAGTTGCTGTTGTACCCTAAGGTACTCTGTTAGCTTCCGTCTGTACAGAACTAGTTACCAAAAGGCTGAGCCCAGTGATGAGAGGTCCGTCTGGGTTGTCTTGTGATCAGGCTTCTGGGGTGATAGTTCACAGCCTTTACACCAATCAAATGGCTCGACTTGGTTAAATAAAGGGACAGTGAAAGTTTGAATAGCCCAAGCTTGTGATGTGTCTGACGTATGTGAATTATTGCCTTCACAGCTGAAATAAAGCTTTAGTTGACATTTATACAAGTGTATTTTTCCATATAAGCCACCCTTTTGTCCATTTTAAGGCACAAACACACATATGGTATAGAGGTGACAGTGAACCATAGGTTTTTATGTGAGGGATCCCCAAAATCCAGCCCTAGAGGGACAGAATCCGGGACAGTTTGCAGATTCTCAGGTTTAGTACAGGGGTGGCCAGTCTTATCCAGAAAGGGCCGGTGTGTATGCAGGTTTTTGCTGCAACTTGCTACTTAGATTACTAATTAGAGGACTGATTGGCTGAAGAGTTGTCGCACCTGGGTTTGATCAGCTGACCTAAAGGTTACCCCAAAAACCTGCACACACACCGGCCCTTTGCGGATAAGATTGGCCACCGCTGGTTTAGTAGGTGTGTTTGAACAGGGAACTCTGCAAACTGTGTTGGATTGTGGCATCCAGGACTGGATTTGGTGAACCCTGGTCTAGGTGCATGTTCAGGTATCCATCCGTCACACCTGGAGTATTTCAGGACCTTCAAGGACCCAACGGGCACACGGCTACTCTGCTGAGCACGGGATTCAAACCAGCAACCTTCCGATCACAGGTACAGCAAGGTAACCCAGCAAGCCACACAACACCCCCTACACAGACATCTAGCCCGGAGGAATATCATCATTCCACTTAGAAGTCCTGGGGGGAGGGGGTAGCTGGGGGGTGGCCGTGAACAAGGCCCTTAACCCCTAAAATAGTCCAGGGACCCTGCTTCCTCAAAAACCCCATGTCGCTCAGGATATAAACATCCACTAAATTAATAAATTAAATGTAAACATAGGAGAAGAGAAAAAAGATACAGATGTATGTTTATTGTGCTTTTGCCAAGCGGGTGCATACTAATCAACATACACCAACCAGTTCCTCATGGATTCAGACTCTATAAAGTGAAGAGGAGGACAACCCAGATAAGTGCTTATTGGTTAGCTGGCAGCGCAGTCGTGGCTCCGAGGTGTCATGGGAATGCGGAGAGTAGGGAGATCAGAAGGGTGGTTATTAAAGAAGAAGTGAAAATGCCAATTAGGAATGGTCACCTGTCATCTCAGTAGGAGTGCTATTCCTGCACTCAGAAGTGAGTCTACGTGCAGCTGCCTTCAGGGGTGCCGTTAAAGATTTTGGGCCCCCAACCCAGATCACTCGGATTATGTTCCAGATTTTTAGGGCTGCAGTCACTCGGGGGCCCTTGGAATCGTCCTAAAGCCCCCCCCCCCCCCGCTTTACGGTGCCCCCAGCTGACAGCCTCTTTCAGACGCTGGAGTCACGTACACGCTAAACAGCAAGCCCTGATTCCGACTCGCCACCCGGCACGCTGTAAAAACCCTTAAAAACAACCCGAGAACGCGATGAAGGTCAGATTATTGCTGTTTGAGTGGAAAAAAAAACTTACAAAAACATTCCCGAAACTCAAGTCTGTGCTAAATCAAACACAAAACGACTGTTATTGCTAAAAGAAAAACTCTATAAAACTGGCGGCCTCTTTGGTGCTTGGAAATGGATTAAAATATGGGTGCTGAAATCTAATGGGAATGTAACATAAAATACCACAAAAACAATCCAGCTGAATATATATATTAGATTAAATTTTATATATATACATATATATATATAAACACAGATTATGTGGAAAGTCTGAATATCTAGATGTTAATGGCAGAAATACAGCCCTATCCGACTTTTTGCGTCAAGTATGCGCGCACTTCCCTTCGTGAATGCGCAAGCGGTCACTGGCGCGTCCACGTCCGGGCGCTCGGCGGCTCCGCTCCGCGTTTTGCGTGCGATTGCCGAGGCTGCTCACAGCCTCTAGCTGCTTTTTACTCAGCCCTTGTCCTGATATCACTCCGCTGGCATGGAGGAGGAGGAGAGCACTTGATCATTGTGATGGTGGCAGGCAGCTGCGAGCGACCCCGCGGATCGGCGTCTTTCGGGATCTGGCTTTTGCGCGTTTCACCTCCGGGCTTTTGGACGGACTTGTTGGCGCTCGGGGGATTTTCACGGGAAAATGTGAATGAGATGCGAGTTCGCGAAACTACTCCGGAGCCCCTGCGCTGCGAACAACAAAACTTTTTCCTAAAGGACAGCACGATAAAGCTGCGTGCTTGAAACATTGTCCGCGATGTGTGATGATCGCCTGTAACATCGGGATCTTCTGCCGAGTTAAATGCAGCGATCCGGTGCCGGTGGGAGCGAGTGAAGCACCGACCGCTGAGTTTGGTCAGTTGCGCTCCGCTATTGTTGTCTGTTTTGCAGACCGACCAGAGTATTGTTTTAATGGTACTGAATGATTGAATGACACATTTTTCCCGATGAGGGGAAGCGGCCGCCGCTCGTTTGCACTCCTTTGAATCCCCCATTTCTTCCCCCTGGAATTACTTTTGCTGAAGGAGGCTTGAGAAAGTTCTTCCAAAATACTGTGCACAGACTATATGATGGGGGATTTTGCCACCCCCGCTACTGCGAACGGCAGTAGTATTTGCATTAATAACAATAATATAAACGGTGGCATTGGCGCTGGAGGCAGCAGTAATAATGTGATACCTAAGCATAGTACCGTGGTGGAGAGGTTAAGGCAGAGGATCGAGGGCTGTCGGAGGCACCATGTCAACTGTGAGACCAGGTACCAGCAAGCACACACTGAACAGCTGGAGATTGAACGCAGGGAGACGGTCAGCCTGTACCAGAGGAGCCTGGAACAGAGGGTTAAGAAATCCGCTCATAATAAACAGCAAAACAAACAGCAAGACCCTGAGTCGACAAGCACAACAGAACAGAGAAATAGCACGCTGATCGCGGTAAGGACGGCGTAAGACCACCTTCTCGACCCCTGTGTCCCACACCCCTCCCGACGTAAAAAGAAAAAAAAAAGTTGAGAGATTCTTTAGGTTTGCCATTTGGTGCATGACAGATGGCAGTTTTTTCACAGTTTTGAACAACATATTTGTATAAGTATTTTTGCTCTAGTATGGGATTATTTTGACGGGGGAGTGGGGGGGGGTGTAAACTGTTGCCGATCTGTGTTCATAATTTAGGTAATCAAAAAAACAGAAACTTTAATCCTGAGGTGTATGTTGATTTTTATCTAGTTAATGTCTGCTGAAGATGTCATTTATACAGAGTGCCTCTTGTTGTATATACATTTGAGTGTTTCTTTTGCAGAAAAAAGAGACATTTTTGTGGTTGTTATAGTTTGGTAAGGAAAACCATTGTTTGATTTCGTTTCATTGTTGTGCAGCATCCGCTATATTTACGGGTTTATGCTTTTACTGACATGGTTTTCATATTAAAGTTAGTGTTACTGGCTTTAAGTCTCACCAGCTCTTTTGATGAGGATGCATTTTTTTGTAATGTTTGTCAAACAGCATTTCCCCGCGATCGTCAGCTCGCTGCGGTCTGAAGTCTCAGATGATCGTACTACAAAAAGCCAGAAGACGCGCATGAACTCGTGTGTGTATCCAGACACACGCTGCTTTAAGCTCGGTGTTTTGAAAATACGCTGCAGTCTTTATATCATCTGTTCCGGAAAGGGCAGTTTTGTTTTGAGAAAGTGTGGCTTTTTCAGCAAGTAAATGTGTAATTAGCTGCTATCAAGTGTTACAGGGTATGAAAACAAACGGGGGGTGGGGGGAGTATAGGAAGCATCGCACCAGACTGACAATGGGACACTTCAGGGTGGCTATTGTCTTCACGTGTTACGCATCCCTGTCGCAACTATCCCCTGCTTTTGAAGTGCATGCTTTTCGTTTTAAGAAGCGCATTTAGTGCCTTATTAAAACTTTACCGTGCCGGCGAGGGGATTTTACCACGGCGAAATATTATCCTAACCGAGTTTAAAGCGCGGATTACGGGTGATCGTCGCGTCGCCTTTATTGGGGACCTTCAATCTGAGCGTTTCCGCGTCGATCGCGGAAAAGTGTCCGTGATGGAAGGCAAGCGATCGGGGCATCGCGGGCGCTTTGTCTTCACCGGCGTGAAATGCCGTCGGTCCCCGGCGCCTGACCCTGCGGAAGCATCACCGTCTTCAGACTCAAATGCTTGACTTCGTGTGCAGCGACACAATAACCTCTGCATTTCAGGCGCGCACTATTAATCGCATCTCTTTGACAATCTGGCGTGGGATTGATAGTTCAGCGCTGCGACCGTGGAGGCGACGAGAGGAATGGCGTGTTAAGGAGGCGGCGGCGGCTGTAATGGGAAGGGACCTCCCACCGGCCAGTGTGGACACTCCACCGAGCCGCCCATTAACTGCTAGACAACAAACACTTACACTTAGAGGGATTACCACTTAAAGATACAGTAACCCTCTCAGGTCGGCTGCCGGAGCAGCGACTAGCCAGAGACCCTTGGAGGAAATAAACCCCCCCGATTTCTTATGTTCTTATCGCACCATTAGTAATAATTGCAATTAAGTTTATCTTTCTGTATATTGCATGAAAGCTTATATTCCATATATCACGTATACGAGGCGGAATATTTCTTATGTCGTATTTAGTATTAAAGAAAGAAAGTATTAGCATTTAATTATTTTTAGGTAATCTGCCTGTCGGACTAATAAGAGAGAACCGCAATGGTTTTTTTCTTCTTCTTAACTGCGGCTCTATTACAATAGACAGCGACTGTCATTTAAACAAAGTAGCTTTTATTTAAAGGTAAATAAAATGCGGGGAAGGTATAGAAACGGCCCCTCGGTTTCTCCGTCCTAAACGGGCTGGTTTGTCACATTGCGGATCTGCGGCATCTCCCTGCCCGCGATCCGGGAGCCAGCGTCCCCCGGTGACCCTCCCTCCGGGCTGCTGTACCGAGGTCTGGCACGAAGGCACCCCGTCCCCCAAGCCTGGCACCCCTTTATCTGCGGGTGTGTGTGTGTGTGTGGGGGGGGGGTCTAAACCTTTTACCTCATGAAGCATTTAAGCCTCTCTGTGTGACACGGCCGGTTCACTGCTGCATGCAGGGACGTGCATTTAATGGCAAGCATTTCATACCGTGTTTTACAGTTTGACATCAGCAAGACACTGGAACCTGTCCGATACTTAATATAATGTACATTGAGTCGATTTTTTACGTGCTGGATGTTAAACACAATTTCCCTCGGTCTCTCCACAGTATTTGGAAAGGCAAGTGGCAAAATTTTCAAGGACACAGTTTTAATTTGGAGAAAAAAAAATAAGTTGAAGTACGTTGTTCAGTTTCACAATGGGTGCACAGGAAGCAATGCTGTAATTCTTCTGTTCTTTTTTTTTTTTTTTTTTTTTTTAAAAAAAAGATGAAAGTATGTGTTTAAGAAGAAAAAACCATTAATCGCCATAGGAAAGTGTTTGATGCCTCTGTTACTACATCAAAGCCGCCCAGAACCAGGAAGGCGAGCTTCCTGTTAAAAGGGAAATGGCGAAACCTTAAAGCAGGCTCGCGTCCCAAGCTAGCCACAAGTGGTCACTACAGGAAAAGCAAAATGCATAGAAAAGGGGAGACCTTAGCCGGCAGAAATGGTATCATAATTCAGGGGGTGCAATCGAGAATTTAAAGTAACTAGATAAATAGCGATTAGATATTTCTTATATTACTGTTAAGGTGCCAAATGTACATGCTATTCATTTTGCTGCCGCCTTTAGTCTGTGTCTGCGTTTTTATGTTATTTATCTGGTGCCTTGATTTTTGTCTTTGCTGGTAGTTTTTAATGACCTGAGAGTAGCAGAACTGTTTAATTGCACCGAATATATGATGAGAATAAAGTTTCATTCATTAAGGTGTTCAGTGATCAGTGGTGGTGATCTGTCTCATATCAAGCATCGAATCCTGGGTGATAACTTGTGTAAATCACCAACAGACATGTGCAACTCGTTGTTTTTGTGCGTCCGTGGAGCTGTCAAGAATTTGCAGCTGGAATCCCATAGCTGGCTCTTGCTGGTTTGTAGGTCCTGTACCCCGTCGTTTGCTCACGGCTTTTTTTGGGGGCCAGTGTTACGAGAGGAAGTATTCCTCAGCCGGAATACGCGGAGGCTCAGTAGCAGATCAACCCCCCCAACTTTGTTTAGCGCTGATGCAACGAGTCGTGCAGAAAGCGCTCCCGGTATCACGTTGTTACTGTTCTCCGGGAGAAGGGCCCAGTTGCTAAATTTAACTGGTGAGCTGGCAGGGAGACTGAGGCCCGTGACGTCAGCGACACGGGACTCTCGACCACGGCGCGCAGCTGGGGACGGGCTCCCGCTCGGTGTCACGTCGAGGGGCGGCGCTGTTCGCCCTGCTGCCCCCCCTACGTCCGCTTGACTCCTTCGTCTGCACGTTTGACTGCCATGGGTTCTCAACGTGCCACGGTCATATTGTGTCACACGCTGTTGTGTCTGGACCTATAAATAGTCGTGTCTCTTATCCTGTGGGTCTGTTTTGGCCTCTGGGACAGAAAGGAGCTTTCGTGTGGTTTGAGTATGTGGACTGTAAGGACCAAATCCAACCCAGATTAAGGCTGAATGCTAACATTTGTAGCGTTGTGGAGTATTTTAGGGTTTTGGGTAGCTTTGTAGAGTATTTTGTAGTTTGTATAGCATTGTAGAGTATTTTGAGGGGATTGAGTAGCACTGTAGAGAGTTTTTATAGGTTTTGTGTATATATATAATAAAATCTCATATTTTTATGGGTTATGTAATATATATGAAGAGCTGTGGGGATCTGTATCGAACACTTCAGTTCCTTTAGTCTCCTGTCTGTGTGCTCTTTCTGAACCTTTGTAGTTGGATGTTCTTCTTCACCAGCTACGTCTGCAATCCTCAACTACCTCGGAGGACTTATGACCGTCAGGAGAATTTCAGACTCTCGTTCTGAGACGGACGCGCAGATCGAAGCACGGCTCGGGCGGCTCTTGAGGTCTCCCGTGCAGCCGGATTCCTTCAGGAAGGGTTGCAGTCTGTTTTGGTGCCCACCCTCCTCCTGGTGTCTGTCATTCCGCTTTCATTGAGGACCGGCGGGCTGCGAGAGGCATGCTGACCTTTTCTTGTGTGGTGACCATGACGATGGTCTAGAACAGTCAATGTTCAAAACAGCCTGCAAGGGTCTCAGTCTGTTTGTATCTTTAGGAAGCTCAGTGAGAAGAATCAGCCAGTGGGCGCTTTCCTTGGGGGGGGGGGGGGGGCGGGGGTTGGGGGGCGAATTCCACCCTTTACAAACTGTTTGTGCCCCAGGTGGGGGGTGTTATCCCTCATTAAAGTCAAGGGCACTGGGTGTTGTAGACATTTCGCTGAAAGAGCTGGAAGTTTTGGAGACTTGTGAGGGGCTGCTTTTGGATGTTCTTGGTGCCCCCCCTCCCCCCCCCCCCGGATTGGGACCTGTCAGGGACGGTCTCCTGTGAGCTGTCCTGAGGGGAGCTGTTAACGCTTGTCATGCCTGCCCAGATTCACTCAGGGAGCAGGCAGCTGATGATGGTCTCATCTTCTCGCAGCGCCTGCTGATGGTCCGTGCTGGATGCAGCTGGCCAAAGCTTGAGGTTTGGGTTTAGTGCAGTGTTTCCCAATCTGGTCCTGGGGGACCCATGTTTTCGCTCCCTCCGAGCTCCCTGCCGGACAGTACACAGTTTTGCTTCCTTCCAGCTCCCGGTAGGTCCTGATTGGTAAACTCAGCTTTAGAGGAATGGTGAAGCTTTGTAGGATTAAAAACAGTGTGGTCTCTTCAAATTTTCTTTGTAAATCTCTAATATGTTCTAACTTTTCTCAGTCTAAATAGACTTTCAGGGTGTGAATTTGTGCCCTGTGATGGAGTGGTATGCTGTCCAGGGTGTCCTCTGCCTTGTTCCCTGTGCATTCTGGGATAGACTGCCAGCTTTTACTAACCCTGAATGGGATAAGTACTTGATAGATGGATGACAGGATTATGTGGTTGTGTTACTCTAGGGATGTATCTGTAATTATTTATCCTGAAGCACAGGTAGGGGTAGATGTCATAGAAACTATGTAGGATTTTTTTCAACCTGCTTTTGTACTGCTTGTTTATTCAGACCTTCTCCTTGATTTGTGGTGTGAATAGTGGATTGGTTGCTGAGTGTTTTAATTTTCTGGATTCATCAGTGCAAAAGAACAGTGTCTGCCATGTGATTTGTGTGGTTCAGTGAACAGACCTTTCCAGAAATGTTTTTATTGTTATGAAGACGGGGCATTTTCCCGTTTGTCATAAAGTACCGCTTTCATGGGCTCAGACAGCCGGCTACTACCTATTTAACCTGCTTCTGGTAGTCCTGTGCTTTTTCTGGAATGTTGGCCAGCTCTCTCCTGTTTATATTTAGATTTTGGAACATGACTGAAATCGGAGGTGCCAAAACGGACCGTTTCTTTTTTTTTCCTCCTCTTCCCCAGCCGGGCTGGACTATCTCTCATTTTGCCTGGATTTTTCAGGTTTGAGAAACCTGCCCCCATGTTACCATACTCTCTCTCTTCCAGTTCAGGTAATCCTCTCCACTTTTAAGAATCGTCTGGAACTCTGACTCCCAGAACGTTTTTTTCCCTTTCGTTTTTTTTCTCGTTTTATAATGTTCTCCTCAGCCCGGTAAAAAGGCTCAGCGATGGTAAGGCGTCCATCTCGCGTCACGTCGAGGCGGCGTTCAGGTTTTGAGGAAGCAGAGGCTTTGAGCTTTTCAGCATAACAAATGTTCTCCTTGTGCTACTCTGACTGTATCTGAAAGCAGCACCCACCCCCACCTGGACCCAGTCAGATCTCGCATGTTTACTGTATTTACAAACCTGACGTGAAGTGTGTAATCAGAGGTCACAGGCCCCTCCTAGGGATGTCATCTTGGGAAGAACAGTAGTGTCTCCCCCCCCCCGAAAATCACATACGAATCACGTCAGAATTATAATACGGCAAAGCTCGCATCGCGTAATGCGTGTCTGTGGTACTGCAGACCGTGTGTGGTGTTTCGTTTGATAAATTGTGAAATAGCCAAAACATTAAAGAGTGTGGGAGCAGGGGCCCCAACCCAAGCTCTTATGGACATACTGATCCCCCCCCCCCTCGAAATGAGTCCTGGAAATTTTCTCCTGTTTCTGTGTAACACACTATTCCTCAGACAGGGGGAGCCAGTGGCAATACCTGCAATGGTAATATTATTATTATTATTATTATAATAGGAATCTCGCTGTGCTGAATTTAGAGCAGAATGACACCCACATTTTCCAAAATACACACTCGATATGAAAGTTCTTGTGATGCTTAACTCATGGTGGTAAACAGGTGAATTAGCAGTGATATTAGCAGTGATATTTGCAGTGATATTTGCAGTGATATTTCAGTCAGTATTGTATGAGCAGGCTGGTGTGTCCCTCTAGGGCAGAGGTGGGCGGTCTTTTCCAGAAAGGGCTGCTGGGTAGACTTCCACTGCAACTCCCTAATTAGATTACTAATTAGAGGACTAATTGCCTGGGCTTGAACAGCTGACCTAAAGGTTATCCGAATGACCTCCATACACACCGGCCCTTTGCGGATAAGATTGCCCACCCCTGTTCTGGGGGGGGGGGGTCTACTGGTTTGAGGGTCAGTTGCTGAGTTTGGAGAGAGTGAACCTGAAGTCCAGTGGCCCAGAATCAGGCTAGCGGGCGACCTTAGTAGGTGTGGTCGTCTCCAAGTGCGTCATGGAAACCAAAGAATCCTGCCACCATATTTAAGAAAACATTGGCGCTTCTGCAAGCCTAAACATAAAGCCCGGTCGTCTCTACTTGCCGCCCCGGTGCTGCTGACCTTGGCGGGGCACAGTTGGGTGACGGTACCACTGAATAGGCAGCAGGTATCGGTCAGGCAGAGGAGGAGCGAAGATCGTCTTGGCAAAGGGGCAGCTGTGCCCAGTTCAGAGCTGGCTGGTTTACCAGACCCTGTGATGGGCTCACATCCGACCCATCGTGCCCTCCACCTCCTGCCTTGAGCTTTGTTGAACAGGTCCTGGCCAATGGGTGTATGAAGGGATTGGCTCCCAGAGTGGCCCCTCCCCTGTCACGCACTTATTCAAAACAGAGCATTGGCTACCAATGAGGGTGACTCTTCTGTGTGAATTATGGCCCCTCTTATGACCCCCAACTAAAAAAAATCCTAGAATTGTAAATGGATGGATGGACATTTTAATGAAACGATATAGGCTGAACATCGTCCTTGGCGGCGTAACGTTGTTGAAGGGGCACCATGCTGCCCCCTGGCTTCTGGAATCCACGTCGCAGCACCTTCGTGTGCCATGGGTAACATGAAATACTCTCCTTCCGGTCTCAGGGACGTAGTTGTGTTCGTTTTGAGTCTCTCGGGTGGAGAGAGCTCCCCCCCCCCCCTCGCTGAACAGCTGGCACCATCAGTCCATGCATCCTAACAGTCAGCTGCACACCACAGACCTGGTAAGAGGGAGTATTATTGATAAATTTGCTCCTTAATTAGGCTCACCGGCCCCCCCCCCCCCCCCCTTCTCT
>JAODJU010000050.1:8222962-8239818 GCA_026776725.1 Gnathonemus echidnorhynchus | reverse complement strand
GGGCTCCCTGGGGGTCCCGGTGAATGGAGGACATTATCTTCCCCTCCCGCAGACGGTCGTAATCAAATACTCTGAATGCTGGTAAAGTGTGACCGCTTTGAGGGGGCAGCCCCCGCACATTTTAATCATGGTGATTAATACCCTGTCACCTGCGGGGAGGATGCCTGGGCCAGCCAAGATGGGACCCTGGGTCGGCCCCAGGGCCCGTCTCCCCAATTAGCTTCGCGAAGACCCGCCTTCGCTCGTCACCGCTCATTAATATGCAGATCAGCCGCCACCTTGGCGTATCATCGTCACCGAGAGGTTAATGGAGGCCGCGCCCCGTTCTGGCTTTCGCACGCCGTCGTGAACCCTCTGCCAGCGGTCTCACCTCACTCCTAACGAGTAAAACGGTGACTCTGTCTTTCCCAGCCATATTTTTTGCCATATCCCTCCTGCCCTCTGGAACAGGTACACAAAATAATATTTTTTCATAAGCCCTTTAGACGTTTCTTACATTTGGACAAGTGACTGTCACCTGTTTTAGAGCCGTCCCTTTATGAAGACAAAGTGAACCTTATTTTAGCTGAATATCTATATATATATGTAATATAAATATATAGACTCACACACAGTCCTGCATCCTCAGCATCGGTGGGAACGGGGCAGTCCACACCTATTGCTGACCACGGCAAAACTATTCCGAAATAATAGAATCGACCGTGTCATCGATATATTTTCACACTGTCCGAATGCTCAAATCGCATGAAAAGTCCCAGCAATGTAACTTAAACTAAACAGCAGAACGTAGATAGTAAGGATGCGCCGAGCATATTTGGCAGGCCAGGGGCAATGGCCTACCCCCTATATTTTTAAAGGCCTACCCCCTATATTTTTAAAGGCCTACCCCCTATATTTATAAAGGCCTGCATGTCTTTGGTGAAACCTGTACTACTCTGATTTAAAATCACAACACACAGGATCTGTGGTGCTGTGACCGGCCAGCCCACGAGAGTCATTCTGTCTGCTGATAGCTCCGCATGGTCAGATGAGGAACATGATGTCATTTTACAGCACCAGGTCCCCCCCCCCCCAAGGCACAAACACTGCTCCTTCACTGTGTCCCCATTTTCGAAGATGAAAATACCCCCAGAAACCCTACGAAACAACCGCAAGAGTGAGTTCACGAACAGCAGGATGAAATCAAACACCTTCCACGGTCTCTAGATCTAAACATCATTCAGGCTTTATGGGAACTTCTCTAAAGGAGAATGTGGAGTAGATTTCCAGCTCCTGGAGCCTTTCCTTCTTAAAGAATGGCCCAGAAACCAACTACACACAATTCCCGTCTTGTACGGCAGCAGTCTTAGAAGGACCGAAGTTGTTCTGAAGGCAAAGGGTGGCTCTAACCCTAATTAGGTCCCTAGTATCAAGTGTTTTTTGTTATTTTTCCCACCCGGTAATTCTTTCAAATACTTAATGGACTAATGCATAAATAGCAGGCCACTAAATAAAAATGTATTTTTCTCATTACTGTTGCATTTCAGATGCAATAACAGGCGCTGTTAAAGTCTGAGTCACTTTCCCCAGCTGTGTTAAAAGCAGGCCTGTTTTTCATGTCTTGCTGGATGTTTAAAGGTATTGCAGTATAAAAGGAATCATGGTCTTAAAGGGATAGTGGTTTTTTTCTCCCCACACATCCAGGTTGCCCTTCCTGCTGCAATAGGCCACATGGCCCCCAGCCGACTGCTGTCGTTACATGGTCCCAGGGGAAGGGAGGGAAGCGCAGGTGCCATGCCGACTCCATCTTGGGGAACCTGTCGGGGAACTCCCCCACTTTTCTTGACCCTGATGGTTGCTGCCAGACATTCTCAAAGCATGGATGTAGACACCTTGGAGAAATGGGACTATACTGCTTGTGGGCGGGGCATTGAGGGCAGTGGGCGGGGCATTTGTGATCAGTAGGCGGGATCACACGAGGCAGAACAAACCAACAACAGAACCAGACACGTCCTCACCTTCTAACCCACCTTCTTTATGCCTGTATCACATCCAGGGCTCCAAACGTGCATAGATTGAGGCTTTAAGAAGCTCAGTCCCTGGAGGGGTCAGAGACAGGTAGGAGACTGAAGTTTTGTGCAGGTGTCATGCATTCACCGGGATTCACATCCTCAACCACTTTGCAGAAGTTCTCCCGTTCTCTGAAATCCACTCTGGTGTTTCAACATGTTACAGTCTTTACAAATCATGGGCTCCAGCACGCCAAGGTGATTCAGCTTTGAAAACTAACCATGAACTAAAAGGAGTTTTGCTTAAATGTTTTTAACTATTACTCTCTCTACCCAAAGTCCCAATAATGTAATAATAACCCTAGTCTGTATATTAACTATTACTGCAAACTCAAGTACTTCCATATGGCTTTTGCAGACACTTTGAAACTGTAGCAACTTTTAAAAATTCTAATTTTACTTGTACATTCATAAATGTACATCTGAATGGATGACAATCTTGCCATTTGGACTGTAAATGTAATACTTTAAGTTACAGCTGGGCATATGATCAGGAGAAGGGAAGCACCCCCCCACGGCCGCCCCCTTCCTGTCTGCTTATGCTGCCTTGTGAACACTGCTCTCTTCATTTACTGTGGGCATCCCGGGATATCTATTGGCTTATTGAATGGGAGGACCAACCTCACACCTTTTAATGATGGACCATACCACCTACACGATCGACTCCTTCAAATGTCCTTCAGATCCCTCTTCCTGTGGCTGCCAGTTTCAATTCCCCCCGCGTCCCACTTACAGTTCCGCATATTGTGGATATCGGATATCAGTGGACTTCCTAATAGCATTGCTCTAAAAACATCCATCCTCCTATAAATGCACCAGATTTGTTCAGTCGAGGGCACGGAGTTTAATGTGAAATATCAGCTGTGGCTATACTCTAGGCGTAGTTATGGTGACAAAGATACACCACCAGTCCTCCACAGAGGTGCTTCTTAACCCCAACTGGAGCTACCTTCATCACCTGGGTTGTCCCTAACCCTCATGTTCACGGTCCTTCCAGGAGACACTTAATGTTGCCATAGAGATTCTCTCCGTGCAGGCAAACCTAATGCAGTCATTTCCATGATATGTAGAACGAGAGCCTCCTGTCCAACACCCCCAGGTTTCCGTCAGAGGTGCCTTTGTCCTTGTAAAACCTGTCAGACTCGACACAGTATTCTCCTCCAGACATCTTGCTGTCATGTGTCATTGTCTTTCGTTTATGGATCAGGTCTGCCATCTAGTGGATATTCTGTGAAACTGCAGCACATTTTCACGGTGCCGTGGAAGAAAATCTTTTCCCTCGGCCATACAGTGTTGTGGTTCCTCCAGCAGTTAATATTCAAACAGGCTGATTTTGCTTCTGAGATTCCCTGCAGATTTTGCAAGGCGTCTCTTGTTTGTGTTTCATTCACCAGCTTCTCTTTATTCAGCATTGGTTCTACGTACCTCAGCACCAGGCTGGAGCACCAGCAATATCCTTTGACGGGTAAAAACTTTACCCGGCGAGCGCTTCTCACACTCCTGATGTCAATGGTTCCTCGTGAACATCACGATAACCACACTGAGAGCCATTGCTACTGCATGCTAATCGGGAAAGGTGGACGTACAATATTTCACTGGTGTGACACACATGAGGTGATGGTGGTCGACATTTATGACGTGTTTTTGGGTGGGTTGGGATTTATTTACAAATAATGAGACTATAACCCAGAGTTGGAATAAAGGCATGAAAGGGAAACTTTCAAGTTTGTTTCCTGTCCTCGAACATTCTTAAGTTCACCTTGAGACAAACGTAAGGATGCAAAGTGTGATGACCAGGTGACACTGGAACCCAAGGGGGGGCCAGCCCTGTCCGATAAGCAGGCTGCTCGCTCATGGGTACAAATCACACCTACTGAGTGTTCCTGTTCGCGCGTGAGGTCTCTCAGGCGTTTAGATCGGGTGAGAGTAAGAAACTTGTGGCAGAAGTTGTCAGCGTGGAACAACTGGCTCCCAGACAGCAGTGACAGAATCCAGAGACTCCTGAAAACCTCCAGTAAGACATGCAGTGAAGAGCATGGGAACACACACAAGGAAACATGGAAAGCCAAGGACCAGTGTGAGAACATTAGCTGAAATGAATAAGCATGACAGGTACACATATAAAACTCAGGTCCAGCCATCTTACATAACAACCATCACGCTGGTAAGTCACCCCGTGAGCCTGAAGCTCTCTGCAGAGATGGTGGAACCTTAAAGAATGACAAGTAGTCCAAAATATTCCAGGTGCTTTAATGCACAGTACATATATGGTCATACATCTCCAATCATAAACAGCATTTTAAAAACAGTACTCTCCCAATAATAGTATTCTTCATTTTCCTACTTTCACTGATTACCTATTTAGCTTCCTTCTGCTTGGTAAATGACTTGTAATGATTGTCTTATGAAATTTGGACGAGGGAGGTCTTGTAAAACAGTCACTTGTACAAGCTGTCGTGACATACGTCCCAGATCAAGATGTGTTTAATCGCTGGAAGTTTGTTCCTCTGGGTCTCGGACATCGCTGGCAGACACAGAGGTGCACGTGGATGACGCTGATGACGAGGGGACTGAGTGTAGTACCTCTGCTCACCACCAGGGGGAAACAGAGGCATGATGTACAGATTCCTAGGGCCGGTTGGGTGTCTCGGCCGTGATACTCCGTAACAGACGGCGTTAGGACACCGCACGCGTGACCGCTGGCAGTGTGACCGCTCTCCCCCCCCCCTCCCTACAGACGGCTTCTGGGAAACTGCACAGGCGTCTCCCTGCCTGGTACAATTCAAACAAAAAAACCCAATGTTGGCGGGGGGCGGAGAGAGAGAGAGAGAGAGAGAGAGAGAGAAAGAACGGGGCACTAGAGAGGATAAGCACATCCAGCTGGACGGCTGGTCAAAGCCGGAGCGCTACGGAAGGCCGCAACAAAACAGGAGGAGAGAACTAACAAGGCACTTCTGCAAAATGGCACCAATAAATAATAATCACAAAAATAGTTAAAATTCTGCAAAAGCTCCAAGCAAACAACTTCCTTTGGCTACCTTAAGTAAGACAATGCCTCCATTCAGTAAACATTAAACACAATGCAAAGAATTATGATTCATAAACTATATTCCTATCATCAAAACAATATGCCAATGGATGGGCACAATATGTAAGTTAACGAAAATAACACATTTAAAGGAGTCGGAACATCACTGTCACCAGGATCTGCTGATGCTATTTTTCCTGTGATGTGCACAAACGCCCCATGAAGATTAAAACTATAACAGCAACCCCCCCTCCCCCCCCCCATTTCCAGTAGCTGTAACCCTCCCTTGTGCTTGATCTTTTACACTCGGTTGCATTTACAGGGATCTGAGCTGCAAAACCAGCAAAGACTGAACAGATTATGGCTGCATGGGAAAAAGAAAAAACATGCAGGTTTATTTCAGATATCAGATACATCAGATCCACCTTGCGGATTATACCACCCCATCGACCCGCCAGCGACAGCTGACAGGTGACGGCATCACTGGCATGCTGTAACGTCGCAGGCGTTCTGATCTCAGAACAGTGCTCGTTCACCGTCGAGCCACCGTTCCCCGTTTCTGGCCTTTGTGTTCCGGGGATTGTACACCTTGCCGAAATGGAAGATACCTTCGTTAGCTACCCACCCGTCTTAATTCCCTGTCCCGCTGCAAACGGGAGTCTGATACAGGAGCACAGGAAGCCTGACCTCTGAACATAGGTTCAAGTTGCCTGTCTGCTCATGTTATGCGAGACCCCGCCCACTGCCCCCACACCCCTGCACGGCATGCCAGGTTTCTGTGAATACGCTGCACTCTTACCGCATCTGGGCGGGACACGGTGTTACGGTGCCACCCTCGAGAAAGCGGCATGATTCCTAAACACGAAACACGAACGCCTGACAAATCAGCTGCCACGCTCTGTAACTCTCAGGACAGTCACATGACCGCAGATGGCAAGGTCAGGTGGGGGGGAGGGGTGTGGAGTTCGAGGTCCTTCTTAAGCTTATTGGACACAGCAGCAGCGGAGGTGGGAGGGGGTGCTGAGTTCATTCAGCCCCGAAGAGGGAGCACGGTACCCTGAGGAGGCCGGCTCGACAACTGAGCTAGCAGCGCCCCCTAGTGATGCGTTGGTGCCATTACTGCTTCGGAAGGGTAATGCCTAACCAGGTGGACAGCTACGGAACAGGGATGCTTATCCGTAGCCTGCCTACCCGGAGCAGTAGCCTTCCCCAAACACCGACCAGCGACTGAATGGAGACACTAATGGAGGAACAAGGCAACAAAGAAACTAAGTAGTGAACTATTGTGGTGGAGGGAGAAAAAGAGGTTATTTGTGTTCTTCCCCTCCCAGCCAGCAGGGGGCGCTCTTCAGCAGGCGCAGGTGAAAGCCCCCCTCTCCTCCGTCTGCTTCAGCGGGGCGACGTCCCTCCCGCCGGGAATCTGACTGAGCACGAGCGGCTTCTGGCTCTTCAGCTTGTGCGCCACCGTCATGAAAATGGCCTCCACGTGGTCGTTATCGCCCGGGCTCTTAGCGGACGTCTCGAAGAGCGGCATGCTGTGGGAGTCGGCAAACTTCTGGGCCACGTCGGTGGGCACCTTGGCCGCCCCGCGCAGGTCGCACTTGTTGCCCACCAGGATGCGGGGCACGTCCTGGCCCAGCGAGTGCTGCCGGCACTCCTCAATCCACGCCGGAAGGCTCTGGAAGCTGGCGGCGTTGGTGATGTCGTAGACGAAGACGATGGCGTGCACGTTGCGGTAGTAATGCTGCACCATACTCTTGCGGAAACGCTCCTGGCCCGCTGTGTCCCACAGCTGCACCTGCACAGACGGCAGAGGACAAACGCCCCAAATCAGCCCCACCCGAACCTCACAAAGCCGGGGGAGGTAACCTCACTGCCCCAGGGCATTCAGTTAGTTAGTCATGTTGATTCTTAACGCCATGCAAGCAACTAGGGCTATATGCCGAGAAAAACGGGTATAAAAACAGAGTGAAGAACCAAAAAGGTATAAACTCCATAAATAACCATAAAACACTAGCCCACAAAGCAGAGGTTCAGAAGGCAGACAGGACTCTACAAGCACCAAACGAAAATCTACAAAACCTTCTGACAGTTACAAGCCAGACTCACTAATCACCCCAAGTATCCGTGGGCTATATCACCCCCCACAGGTCAGACGAGGTGTTACTGCAAACTCAAGGAGGCAATTAACATACCAAGAACCCAACAAGGCCTGCTGTCGGGGCATTGGTTTTTCACTTGAGGGCCACTCCTGCATCGTGTTTCGGCGCCCCCTACTGCCAGCAAAAACAAGGACCCCCCCACCAACGTCGGTCCAGTGGATAGGCAATGCATTTCTTTTTATTATCCGTTTGTCATTTAATCAAAGTATATGTGGTATAACTTACACCAATATGGGTGAGGTTGGGGGGCCAGTGGTCTGTTGTTTGGGGGGGGAGGGGGGTTCTGTAAATACAGGATACTGCTGAATCCTATACAGCATTTATCTTCTACCATTTATCTCATATGACAAGTTAATAATAAAAGAATGTTCGTACAAGCTGCCCTAGAACCACCGGAAGAGTCAAGAACACAAAGGATAAGGTAATCTCTAAGAGGTTAGCATAACCCATAAATCAGGCATTTATAAAAGAGCAAAACAAAAGTCTTATTTCCCTCCCACCATAATCTGGAAGTTTGTCCCGTTGAGCCGTAGGCGGCTTAAGGGCGCCGTCGTTTTTCCAGAAGCCCTGCCACTGCGCATGCGCGACCCAGATTCCCGGACCGCTGGCGTCCACGCACGCGGCGTTCAGGTCGCGGGAAAGCTGCGCGCGCCCAAACCCCTCGTTTACTCCATCTGCAGCAGCGCTCAGATTTTAGGGGATAGACGAGATTTGCATTTTTCTGTAAACTGCTTACGGTTTTAAAAAAGTTTGTTACATCACTTAATGTTAATCTGCATTTATTCATTATTACCATCACCTGCTTAAGCACAGGATTTACTTTAAAAAACGGCTAAAAGGGTCATGCTTTAGCCATGGACATCTGACCGCATCCTTCCTAAAGGTTTTGATGCAGTAGCCTTCCACGTAGGCACGCTCATCCGGCCCACACCAGCGACTCGGTTTCCCATGCTCCTGCACAGCTAGAGATAATAAAAAGTAGAACTCTGCTAGTTGGGGTTCTCTGGCACGAAACAGCCCGCAGCTCTACAGTTGCCAGCACAGGAAACGATTAGCGAGGTAAGAAGAAAAAGGGACCTAGTTTCTGCGCTCACAGCCTCTCTGGTTTGTTTGTCGAGCAGCGCCGGGGGGATCGAAGCGGAAGCCGCGGCATTAATCAGACACCTGATGGGCATTAGCATTTAGGAAGGCGTCCCGGAATAAGAGGGCCACCAGCAGCGAGCAGTCCGCGGCGTTCCGGGTGCAGGCGGAGATTCACAGGGGGAGGCTAGGGAAGGTTTGATCGACAGCACTGACGGTCGGATTGACACTCAGAGCTGATGGAGGAAAACCGCATGTAACCCAGTCTCCCCGGTGATACAGCTCAGACCAAGCCCACGCTTAAGGAGAACCAGCTTTCTGTCAAACCAGCGCTGGGTCCAGAACAAAATCACTAAGGGTGCATCCAAAATTCGTCAGGGGGCAAGACCCTTGTAACCATGTCACAGTCACGGACTCACTGACTTCCAAACAGTTTTTTATTAAACGGTATTTTAAATCTTAAATCTATGGCAATCACTGTATGGTATAATTCGGGACAGGCTTTAAGGCCGTTTGTAAAATGTAGATGAAGATTCATCAAGGATACAAGAAGCACGACGACCAGGCAACGAGTGATGTCACCCTACGGGACCTGAGGTTCCGGAATATGCCATCTGAGGGACGGAGTGAGACACCAGATTTACCAGAGATGCGGGAGGGGTGGACGGGAATCTGGAGACGGTGCTTGTGAGCAAACGTTAGTGATCAGGGATGGGGAAAGCAGAGCAGATAGCGTGGGCTGTATCGGGAGGGATGCACTGACAGCGGCACGAGGGCGGGGAGGCAGTCAAACAGACCGGGCTGTACAAGGGTGCCTAAGGGTGCATAACAGCCTCAAGAAAAATAACAATGTGCACCTTCGGGTGGAAGTCAATCAGTCCATGACTGCGGCACGTTTGGGAGGATCGTGTCCCTCCGTGATGTTGTTCTGCACGCACACCGGCGCGAACGCCTGCCGACTGACACAGGCGGACACACACGTGGCTTAACAACCGGATGATCCCGTACAAATCAAAGTGATTGCAGTCGAAACAGTTACATCACAGCCGTCCCAGCAGGGAAACATAAATGACTAAAGGATTATAATACAGTCAATGAAGATTTTAGTGTTATTGAGCTGAGGTGTGACTTTTTCCATACATTTTGATTGCAATCCGTTATTAGGTATTAATTTAAACTAGATTTTACTATTAATTGGCGATATTACGTTAGTCTGACAAGCTATTCGTGGAGTATCAGTATCAGAATGTAACCCCCGGTGCTAAGGAGCGGCTTTACCCACCATTTACAATTACATTATTGCATTACTTGTATGATAAAAAAAGCATCACATTCGCGTCGCAGAGCTCCTACCCCGGCTCCGTACCTTGATCTTCTCGCCGTCTATCTCGATCACTTTCTCGCGGAAGTCCACCCCGATGGTGGCCTCCGTCTTGTCGGGGAACTTGCCCGCACAGAAGCGGTAGGTGAGGCAGGTCTTGCCCACCCCGGAGTCGCCGATCACTATGATTTTGAAGATGCGGGAGCGGGGCGGAGGCAGGGAGCCGGTCAGCTCGACGGAGGTCTCCATCTCGGGCACGGCGGGGAGCTGGGCGACGGGCGGACCTAGGCTCGGCTAGCAGACTGTTGTTATACCGTCCGATCAAGGCGGCTTTGAGAAAAAGCCTCGAACGCTCCGCCACCCAAACCGTATAAATATGTCAGAAGTTGCTTATTATCTCCGCTGCGTAACTGGTACTAAATGTGCCGAATCATGGCGCTGAGGAGCGTCCTGTACAAGCAGCCGCCTACTCGACGCGCTCCGCTGCGGAGTCCCCGGTCATGTTGGGACGGAGCCGCCGCGCACCCAGGGAGCCGCGCGAACTCTCGCGAGAACTCCGAGCTGTACCCCAGGTACGAAGTCCAGGGAGCTGCGGAGCGCGGTTCAGTCAAGTACGACTCAGTTATCTACATTACTTATTGTACATGTGCTTAGGACTGGAGAGAGATGAAAAAAAAAACTGGTCAGGACTATGAGGGGACCCTCAAGATAAATTTTTGCCTCGGGTGGAGGGAGGTCCCCATGATGAATTTCCCAGACCACCCCAGGGATGGGTGGGATTGGGGTATCCCCCATGATATATTTTGCCAGCCCACAAGCATATTGACCCACCGGGAAAATGCGAAAAGGCCAATCAAGCCCTGGTGTGCTTTATGAATAACTAGCGCCCCCGTCAGGGTGTAGCCTAAGCAACGCCCTGAGTTATGCCTAAATTATCTGCTGCTTCGTGGGATCAAATCAAGGCTCATCATAACGCAACCACAAGTGAGCAGTTATGGGCGAAGGAAGGAATCAATGAATGAATATAAGTGATTAAGTGTATTTCTGCAATTTTAATTGTGTGTAAAACAAACGATAAACCTTGGATGTAACGCTAACTGCTGTTGATGATAGACAGTAACATCCCGTGACCTGGCTTTTGAGGAGACTGCACTTGACAAGAGCAGGACATGTTTTGAATATAGTCATTTCAATGTTCATTTACATTTACAATAAATTTGTAAAAAAAAAACAAAAAAAAAAACAATTTTTAACACTAAAGGCTGTCAGGTACAACTCAAATGTCTTAGTGGTCTGTAAGGTACTCATGAAATTATTTATCCTAAATCGCATAAGTAGTCCATCTAATTATGTACTTGTGCCTCTTCTACACCCCCGTGAACAATGATAGAAACTAATGCAGTCTAAAGGATACAGTCACACACGTTTTCATAGCTGAATGTCCACTGGAATCTTTATCGACCAGTGATGACAGGAGTGAAACCTAAAAGAATGACATTCTCACGTGTTGCTCCTTCACCTGCAGTGGACACTGTTGAAATGGAGCTCTTTATCCCCTTCAAGTACACACGACTTACAAAAAGGTTTCTGTTGTATGGTTAACGGAATCAGTGAGCACTCCAGAAAAATCGATGTTAAGCCATTTTAGAAGGATTCTTTTTTTTCCCCCTCGCGCCTCAGAACACAATTAAACTGCTTCTCTCTGCCAAAAGAAACTCAAAACGTCAGTGTCTGAAAGAATCAAAGGCTTTCAGGAGCAGCACAACACACACATCAAACCCAGAGGATGAACGATGATCACTGGGGTTCTGTGACCCTCCCCCCTTCAGAAGACAAGAGCAAAATATTCAGGCGGAGAGTCCGGATGCTGAACTGGGTCATGTGTTTTCTCAAAAAAACTATTGTGTGGCTCTCATTCTCTGTTGCTAGATGGTGTCCTCACCATGACACGGAACTAACAATATTGTAGAGTTAAATGTCAAACAAGTGCTGGAAATCATTTGGTTGAACTGCCTTTAACGTAGGTCTGTCGATGCCATGGCAGGACTCACAGTGAGCTCCCTCTGCTTAGCAAGATTTGCCGTGGTGAAGCCAGAAGTCCAGGCCCGATTTTTAATCCCAGTCCAAGTGCATTTTAGTGTCTAACACATCAACACCTAGCCTGCATTTACGTGATTTTCATTAAATGTATCCTTAGTGAAGAAGTAATATCTGAACAGAATTTCCTTCTCGAGTTACGCTTAATCATGCTAACTTGCTAACATCTGTGCTCTTTTACGTGAATCTTGCTTTCAGTGAGGCGGATTTCCCAAAAGTGTGCCTGCCACACTGTCTAAATGAAAATGAAGAAGAACCTTTAAAATAGGATTATTCAAATCACGGTCCTCAAGGGTCGAGTCCTGCTGGTTTTCCAGCCTTCCTTCTCCTGTGAGTCAGGTGTGAAGCCTCTGACCAATCAGAATCAGTGATTATTAAACTAACTACCGGGGAGAACTGAAACAAGGTCTGGATTTGGAATCCAGGGCCAGGTTTGAAGAGCCCAGTGGGCTCAGCCTGGACCTGACCAGTGGAGCCGCTTATGCAGATCCTTTAACGTCACACCTGACTTCGCTCTGAAACAGTATGTTGAGAGCTCTATGGTGGAGCAGTATGATGAGCATGGAGAGCAGGATGAAGCTGGATGGTCTCATGACTGCAGATCCTCCTCAGGAAGCTGACGACGACCGGTGGTTTGGAACACAGAATCTCGGGTCAGAACAGGCTTCACTGGGGTCGAAAAACACACCTGGCATGTCTAAAAGCTATGCTCTTCTTTAGATAGACCATACATAGACCAACTCCTGCTGCTTCAGTCAGATGTTTGGACAGCGCTATTATCAAGCTGTAGCTAGAAGGGACAGCCCCATACTTAACCATGCTGGTTCAAACAGGAGGAGACTGTGTAATGGGCTTCCTAATTCAGGTGATAGATTTTACAGGAAAATGCTGCATTCCATGCTCTCAAGTACGAAGCGACATTCAAGCGAGGAAAGCCTGTGGTCTGGGTGCAGGAATAATCCAGGTCTCCATGGGGCAGGTCTGAAATCTGGTTCTCTCTCCCCAGAAGATTGGCCGCTGCTCCCCGATTGGTGCTTTATCGACGTTACCTTCGTCTTTTAATTCCCTCGTTTCTCTCTCAGCTCTGAAAACGTGGCCCCTGCCTGTTGGCCAGATAATAGTCGCTGGACTACGGGGGCCCCAAACAGACTTTTTGAGCGGCGCCCCAGAAAGGACAAACCCGTCCCAGTGGCCGTCCGTCACGGGGAACGGCGCCACTCTGCGAAGTGAAGAAGCAGTCGCCACGCAGGAGGTTGTCAAAACAACTTTATTGCATCTCGTGTTTGGTATCTCTTACGTGCTCGACAGTGAGGCTAGAGAGCCCCACAAGAGAAAAGGAGGAAGCCGGTCTGAACAATAAAAATAAAATTATTATAATTATATATTTACTAATCATCCCCCATTTTGAAAATGTACAAAGGCTGGGGTTTCTCTTGAATTTGTGAACCAGAAAATCCATTTCTTTAGCCCCCCCCCCAAACATGGGGCATATAGGTATAACAAACTTGGTGTTTGTGAAAGATCCAGAGGTATATCTTTCTGACTGTACAAAGTGGCACCTTTGAGGGCGGAGCCAGTGTACACCCAACTGCACCCCCTACTGGTCAATGGGGGACATGATCTGCTCAGTCCTGCTCAGGTGTCAGAGAGGGTCAGTATTAAAAATCCATGAATGCCCTGGGGGGGTGTTTCATTTCTAGACCCAATACGTGATCTGATTTGTTTCGGTGATGATCCTGGGTGAGAGATATATATGAATGTATGTAACAGTCGAACGAAGAAGATATGGTGAACATCATAAACCATCACGTGTTCAACTGCCTGGAGGTGGGACAATGCAAAGAACGGACCAGACGTACCTCACACCTGTGACCTTTGACCTCCATCTCTGAGAGAGCCAGCCATCCGCTGGCTGCTTTCTTGAGGAGCACCATAGTGGAGCAGCCCACCAATCAGCAGGATGAGGACTCACCTCCCACCCACCCCCCCAAATAAAAAGCCTTTCCACAACAGCAGAGGGGAAACTCCCAAACACACAGCCCAGCCTCCACAGATCACAGCCGTTCCTGAAAGAATTTTCCATATATCTATATTTTCATATATTTACATATATAAATTACTTAAAAAACTTGGGAAATACATACTGGTACACAGTCGATGCAGCTGCTATTGGCTCAGAGAAAACCAGCAGTGGTTCAGTCTCAGAGATGCTTTTAGCCATTTTTGTTCAGTTAGAGAGCTGTTGTCAGCGACATTAGAAAAGTAAAATGGCTATTTTTACTCTCTCTCTTCTGCCCTCTTTCTCTGCCTTTTCAACACACTTCTAATCCAGGTCACAGCCAGCACTGTAGGGGGCGACAGAGAGCCGTGGCAGTATCGCTCAGAAATGGCGGCGTCTTCCCTCCCCGTCCACTAGCCCCACCCCCTCCTCACATCTCATTGGCCAGCTCCTCGTTCTCGGCGCTTACGTCCCCATTGACGGCGGTCTTCATGGTCTCCTCATACCCCGGTGGCATGAACGCCAACGTGTAGGGGTACAGCTTCTGGCACTCTGCCCGGTAGGCCTCCGCCTTCTCCTCGCTATTGCCCAGGCCTCCGTTGCGTAAGCTTTCTAGCACTTCTGTGCAGATCTGAGGAATGGGGACAGGAGGGCGCCAGAGTTAATGGTCATCCTCGCTTGCCGGCCATCTGTGCTTCAGAACCTAGTGACCTTCAGTGGGAACTCTATTCAAGTTCAGCATCACAGGTGGAACCAAGACTAATCTCCATGGTGGGCACAGTCAAACACAGAGCTGTACCTGGATGCTCCGATTGCTGAGGGACTCATCCAACACTATGGCCAGCTCCACCGCCTTCTTCTCCATGGAGGAATCCAGGTAGTACATCATTTTGGCAGCTGTGAGGCAAAAACAGCGCAAAACTCACACGCAAAGACTTCAACAGATATAGTCGCACAAGCCGAACTCAACACGGAGCCTACAGAACTCCTAAACCCAAGAAACGATGACCTTGTATGGAAGAGAGCGCCTACCTGCTAATCTGTGAGGAATGGAGTCCGAGTGCTTGCTGAGGAAAGCTTCGTTAAAGCTCTTGGCGTCGCAGTTGCCGAACAGCCTGGAGATTTCCTGTCTCAGCACCAACTGCACTCCTTCTGCTAAGTCTTTACTCCGGGACACTGGGATCAGGAGTATGATGGTTCATGTGGTCATTGGTGTACATTCCTCAAAAGTGTTCGACTCACATGAGTGAGTTGGCTATTTTAACGATCAACGATATCTTGTTAGTGAACTAGCAAAGTTAGTACTAAATGTTTGTTCTAAAAACCAAAACGTATCTTTTGAACCATTGACAAGTGACTCTTCTACCATCGATTACTCATCCTTGGAGGCCTTGGAATAGCATTTCTGAAAACGATAGAGGGGGTTGCTGAAGGTTGAATCTGTGCCTATGGTCTTTATATGGAAATTTACTCACCTGCTCTAAAGAAACGTACTAAACACTGGTGGAGCCAAGGGTGCTCAGGATCTATGGCGAAGGCCCTCTTCACCGACTGCAGCATCAGCAGGAACTTCTCTGCAGGCAAATGTGATGAGTGAGCATCAGAACCATCCAGCTTAATCCTCTTATCGCCTACTGATGGTCGAGTCAGCTTAGGAGGTCATTGAACACCCTCGCACTTTATAAACTTTGCCGAAATTAACATGATAAAGGGTTCTCAACACTCTGCATCTTGATGTGCTCACCTTTTCTGAAGTAGATCTCAAATGCCAGCAGATGCGTATCTATCTTGTTCTTCACCAGGTTTTTCAAAGGAGTTAAGAATTTAACGGCTTCCTCCAGTGGATTTTCTACCTGTTGAGACAAACATTGAGGTTTTTCAGTAATTACCTACGTAGTTCGATTATTCTGGCACCTAATCCAGCACGCAGTCATAGTGAACCTGGAGCTTATCACAAGATCAACAGCGCACATGGCTGGGGATTCATAAGACTGGACGTTGATCGGTCGCAGGGCACATACTCGTAGGCAGAACCACACACCACAGGCAATTCAAAGACTTCGATCCACATAAACCACCTTTGGACTGAAAGAGGAAGCTGGAGGACCTTATGGAAACCCACCCAAAACACTGGGATAATGTGTACACAGAGATCAAACCCACAACCCACATGCTCAAAGTGACTCAGACTGCCACCTAGTGGCCTTACTTGCCAGGTGCACCATCTCACTCGCAGGCGTACAACCTCACCTTCGCTAGCTTCTCCGGCACGAGCTCCTTTTTGGGGCTGCCGATCTCCTCGTCATCCTCCTCCTTCTTCTTTTTCTGGTTCTTAAGCTGCTTCTCCTTCTCCGCGTTCTTCCTCTCCTCCTCCAGCTGCGCCTTCTTCTGCGCCCGCCGCTGCTTGTTCCGCAGCTTTTTCAGCTCCTTGTCGGTCAGGTTGGCTGCGCGCGGCACACGGGCGATTCGTATTCAGCAAATCTCACCTCCCCCGTTCATTCTTTGGATTCAGGGGCATCTTAACGATCTCAAAAACTAAAGACTGCCGTGTAAAACACTGTTCCTTAGCTTGGAACGGGCTGTACTATGTAGAATTTTCGCTACCAGTGTCCATTTACAAATTTCAGTCCTCTAAAACGGTGGTTTTCCACCTTTCATTAACCATCCATCCAATTTCTGTAACCACTTGTGCTATTCAATGGGTGCCAACCCATCAAAGGGCACCCTCACACGACATTAACTCACACAACATTCACTCACACACACATACCTATGGGCAATTTGGTAACTCCAATTAACCTGTGTGTTTTTTGGACTGGGGGCAGAAACCGGAGTGCCCAGAGGAAACTCCACGACGGCACGGGGAGAACATGCAAACCCCACACTCGTGGAGCCAAGGCGGAAACGCGAACCCTGGTCCCAGAGGCGTGGGTTCGACAGTTTTAACCACCACAGTCTCTGTGGACCCTCCGTACCTCCTCTACCACCCCAAAGTGGGAAATTCCTGCTCAGAAAGACCTGAATAACGTCAAAATGCTCAAATGAGTTTGAGGATGTTTTGCGTCATGATTTTTTTTTTGAGGAGGGGGGCCACAAAAGGATTCACCCTACACAAGGGGGC
>JAODJU010000050.1:8179100-8201743 GCA_026776725.1 Gnathonemus echidnorhynchus | reverse complement strand
CCTCCAAACACAAATACCTCACAAAGTAAGGGCGCTCCAAACACAAACACTACACAAAGTAAGAGCCCTCCAAGCACAAACACTACACAAAGTAAGGGCCCTCCAAACACAATCACTACACAAAGTAAGGGCCCTCCAAACACAAACACCACACAAAGTAAAGACCTTAGCAACAAGACAGAGTCCATGAGCAGATTTTCCCCTACTCTTTCTAGAAATGTTACGCTGTCTGCTGATGAATACATGCTCTTGTCAGATGGTACCTTCACTGCCCTGCACATCAAAGGCCACACACTCGCCGTGACTATGAAAACCAGGAGGATTTATAGCAGCATGCAGGTTGTTGACTGCTGGTTCATTAAGAACAGTGCCACCAAACTGATTGATGGCCAGTATGGGGACTATGTGGTGTCAGACCTCTATGACACGAGTCCTGGTACCCATGGAAACAACTGACACGGACATTCCTATTCCAGAATTCACAACACATACCATGCATTTCCTCATTCTCACATCAGCTGGACCTACATTTTTCAGAAACCATATGTCATAAAATGTGGTCTTTTATGAGATATGATTTTAAAGCCATAGTACCTTGTTTCACCAGGTTTAGAGAATACACTATTTGTTCAGAAGCTTCTTTTTATTTATGAAAACCTTGCACAAGTGTGTATATGTACAAAAGATTATGCAATAATTTATGGGTCTGTCACCCTCAGTTCTGACTGAATTTCAGCATACATTCAGGAGATCAACACCAATGTGGCATCTACAATTTCACACATTTTGTACTGAATACAAACATCAGAGTTGTGATTTACATTTATCTTTTGCATTGGTAGTTCAGCTTTGGCAGAATTTATAGTCTGTAGATGTTAATTTGCAGGTCTGAATAATAATTACTACACAAACTGACAATCGTTTAAAAATATATGCAACTCATTTAAGTGGACATGTCATAGTCTAAGTGCACTTCTGCTGGGACAGGCTGGGTGATGGCAGAACTGCCAGATGTCCTCGTAGTCAAAATGTCTTTTGTCTATAATAATGGCAATATTCTGTGGGATTTCAGTATCAGCTCATTGTACTCTGGGAAAGGAGTTCTTGTGAATCCTTACATCATTTTAAAAGGTTTACAATTATTGCACTTCATCATATATCTCTGGTTGCTTATGATTAAAGACATCTTGTTCAGGATTTTACACCATCCAACAAGAGAACAGCATGTCTGTATTACGTATTTACTGCAGCTGTAGTTACTGAAAGCTGCAATGTATTATAATCTGTGAAGGGCATGACACTTTATTTACACTAAAGTAGTTCAATGTTTATAAGTACAACTGCCCCATGTGATCCACAAATGATATGAGTCAAGGCTAAATGCAGACCTACACTTCAGTGCACAAACTAAACAAAATCTAGCATTTCACAGACAATTGATGTTTCAGTAACAGTTCAGTTATTAAATATGGATAACAACACAGACCTTTAATAAACTCTAAGAATGTACTGAAATAAGTTATGTGCAGTTTTATTTCTTTTTAATTTTCGAAACAGCATTTTTACTTGAATACATAAAAAACTGTTGTTCCGTGGGGTACTTTAGATTTCTCAGGAAGGTGAATGCAAGGTCCTCTTACACAATGAATATAGATCATCTGGACACAGACACAGTGCAGGGGGCAGAGTGTGGCTGTGTTTCGAAGGTTGTTGGTTCAAGCCCAGCCTTGACATATCTGGAAGACCCTTGACCCCCAGGTCCCTGGATGCCACAACAGGTGGCCACCCTTCACAGCCAGCCTGCTCTCACCTACAGGGAGCAGGTTGGAGGCGGCATAAAGAGAGATCAATAAAGTATCTATCATTACTACAAAGGACCCACTGGGTCTGGAACCCACACAGGTATTGTGAGTGAGAGACACAGGAGGTAACAGGTTTCTGAGTGGAGGTCCATGGCTGACCCTGAGCATCCCACTAACCTCGCTGTTTGGGTGATGCTCTGATCCAGCTGTCAGGCCATAATGATTTTATCTTGTTAAAGTCACTCAGATCTTCATCGCTGCCTGTTTCTTCTGCATTAACTACAAGTACTGAATGTTAACTTACCACTTCACAAGGGGGGTAGTCATAATGGTGTGTGTGTGTATATATAAATATATATATATATATATATATATATATATATATATATCCAAAATTTAAATGTTATGATCTCTGAACCACTTTATCACTTTTGCCTTGTGACACGGCGCTCCAACATGCTGGGAAACACACAGATAATCATCTATTGGCACCTGGATTATTGGGAGAAGTTGCTCTTGGAGGACATTTTGATAACATTCTTCAAGACAGTGATTTTGGGCAGAACTGTGAGTCATCACTACCTTGGCTGAGAAGCAACCCCACACATAGATGGTCTCAGGATGCTTCACTGTTGGCACGACACAGGACTCATGGTAGCGTTCATCTTTTTCTTCTCTGGTTAATCTCTTTTCTAGACATCCCAAAGAATCGGAAGGGGGCTTCAGCAGGGAAATTAACTTTGCACCAGTCTTCTGCTGTCCAATCCTTGTACTTAGTGCAGAATTTCAGTCTGTCCTCGATGCTTTTCCTTGGAGAGAAGTGACTTCTTTGCTGTTCTTCTCGACGCCAGGCCATTGTCTAAAAGTCTTCACCTCACTGTGCATGCAGATGCACTCACACCCTCCTGCTGCCAGTACTGAGCAAGCTTTGCAGTGGAAGTGACACCCTTCCGTACCTGACCCCTCAGGAAGAAACGGTCCTGGCGCTTTCTGGACACTCTTGGATGTCCTGAACCTTGCACCTTGAAGTTCTTGATGACCTGATGAATGGTTCTTTCAGGTGCAATATTCTTAGCAGTTTCCTTGCACGTGACGCCATTTTGATGCAAAGTGATGATGGCTGAAGGTGTTTCTTTGCAGGTAACCATTGCTAACACAAGAAGACAATGATTTCAAGCACTTCTGCCCTCTTTATGTAGCAGTCAGTCTACTTTTATAATTCAGTCAGAACGACAGAGTGATTTTAGCTTGCACTTGTTCACACTTTCCTCTGTGCTGATGGTGTAACTATATGGCAATGATGTTAGCGGATCATTTTGTGCTCGGGTCAAAATTGGGTTTTTGTGATGAATTTTTGTGCTAATGAAGCTCTTTGTAATGAATTAATATGCATCTGATCACTCTGCACAATAATCTAGAAACAATCTGAATCACCTCCACAAAAACTGAAGCAACAAAGTTTGTGAAACAACATTTGTGTCACTGCCGAAACTTTTGGCCATGAGTATACTTTGAAGACCTCCTGAGCTCCAATGATACACCTTCTGTGGAGGAAGCACAGCTGGAAGACTCAGAGGAAAACATATCCATCACTAGGGTTGACTTCACTAGGGGGACTTTAGGGTTGCATCTTTGCTTTTTGCAGATGATTAAATCTCTCGACTGGCTTGTGAACGCCTTCGTATTCACCTGGAGGAGGTGACTGGGGACAGGGAGGTCTGGGCATCCCTGCTTAGACTGGTGCCCCTGTCACCTGACCCCACATAAGTGGCGGAAGATGGATGGATGGATGGATAGCACATACATGCACTCACACAGCAGTAAAACATGATGTAAAATTTCTAGGATCTTCACAAAAATGATTTACAGTAAAACAGACTATTAATCAGGAGCTGCTTTATTAAAGAAATAACACTGGTAAAATACACAGAACAATGCAGAACTGCCGTAACGTAACCAATACAGAGCTGTGGAGCACCTGCTCAAACCCCAACTGCCACATAGTAATACCTCAAAGCATTAGCTGTACGAGGCAAACATGCACATTTGGACTATGAAATACATGCATCAGTGCACTTGTGTGTATAATACACACACATATTGATATTTTCCCCATGAATGTACTGAGGAATGCAAGCAAACATTAGAAGGGAACAAACATACAGCCTCCAGCTGTGAGTGTCGATCAGATCACACCCCCCCCCCCCCCACAAGGGACCAACTGCACTTTGCATTACAGAAGGAGAGTAGACAGTCATACAGAAACAAAGTGTATACTAGGTACAAAGACAGTAGTGTGGCTCACATGAACAGAAGGATAGCATCAGACAGGTGGAGAGCATCTCCGTCATCAGACGGCGCTGGTGCTTGGTTCCAAGACGGTTTGGGGAGAAAAAGAAAGAAAATGGGAACCTTCCCCCACCTCCCGAATTCATCTACGTTATCAATCAGGGTGGAGAATGACTGTGCTCCGCATCTCGTCTCAGGCAGCTCATAAACTCCTCTTAATGCCATTACATAAATTAAGCCCTGTGGGTCTTTGGGGTCATTTTGGGGTAGCCAATCAGCACAAAGGAAGGACGAGTTCCATCTGCTGCAGATACGAGAGACACCCCTCTCCCATGAGTCATGGTCTAACCCCGAGAAGGCGGCCTATCATCCATAATACACCGATTAGCAGGAATAAACCATCACAAGGGGCCACGGCCAGCTAACAAATCACTCAGAGTTAAGAGCCTACGGGGCCCAGACAAAGCTCCGCCAACAGGGTGTGAATCCATAAATAAAGGAAAGGAGTGACTGAGTGTGAAAGGCGTGTAAAAAGAGTGTGATCACGGCTCTGGCCCCTCCTAGCAAGGTGCTCGACGACTGGCTGAGTCGGGATCCACGCAAACTTCAGAACGCCTCTCATTCAGCAGGGAACCGGAGACAGAAGTGGCCAGACCATCACCAGTCACACACATTTAGTGGCCCCCGGACACGGGAGGGGTGACTCTGACCCTGACCATCCTTGCTCCCCCTCCAGGACCTCAGGGTCAGTGTCCGGCTCTAGGAGCACCTGGAACAAAGCACAAAGGTGGATCATATTATATACAGGACCGTGCATTCATACTGTGTGTGCCCTGTGATGGACTGGCATCCCGTCCAGGGTGTCCCCTGCCCAGTGGTTCCGCCCATGAGTTAAACTGGCGCTGCCTCACCTCATAGGCTAACACTACATTTTCCTGGTGCCCAGGGCTTCCCACATTAAATAAGTGATTATGAATATTGGGTGGATGGACAGATGGACACCGATTCTCCAGGTTAGGGTCACAGTAACCAGGCAGGTCCTGTGGACCCCCCAGATGTTCCCAAGCCAGGGGGGGGCATATAATCCCTCCGGCCTGTCATCGGTCAGGCCTCAGGCCTGGAACAACTTCTGAGAATCGAGAAGGGGGAGAGGAATCAGTGGAAAGCTGCTATCTGGAACATGAGTCTCCCTTAGGGCCCTTTCTCTGCAGATAGGGGCCAGACAAACCAAAAGACCCCCCCCCACATTGGGAACTAACACTAGGTACTAAACTCACACTGGAGTCCCAGGTCTGGATTGGGTTTATGGGGAACCCGTACAGCCAGGAGTGAGGGTGGGGTTAGCCGGCCATGTCGACCTGGCAGCACTCGGTCCCAAATGGCCGGGGGGGAGGGGCAGGGGGCGGGATTTCGGGGGGCTTGCTACACACAGGCTGGCGGAAAAGTGGGCACAGGAAGGAGCCAGATGGACTGCACCATGTATCACACAGTCTTTTACACGCAGTTATAAAACAGTCATGTAAACAGCACTTCAGATACAAAAACAAAGCATATACTGTATTCTAAGTGCGCATCACGAGTGTTACATTCCTCAGCACGATTAACGGGTCTGGAGATCATCCCTGAGCCCGTCTGCTCTGTAAAGCCTGACATCACCCTGTGGAAACATTCCTCGAAATGTCACTTTTATGGTGCCGGACAAACGGGCCGATTCGTTGTCGTTCGAAAGGCCACGGGAGTGGGAGAGGCCGCGGCAGAACCGACAGGGAAAGAATCGGCCATTGAGGACCCGGGAGGGCTGAGTCACCGGGGTCGCAGTATGTTGGAAAATCTGCAAAGGACTGGGGGAGCAACATTTACCAGCCTAAGAGGCTGGAGGTCAGAACTGACGGGCAAGAGGGGAAGAGTGCAGGGAGACCAGAAAGATGCCAGAGTTCAGCAAGAAGGCCCTGAAAATCACAACTAATTATTCAATTTAATTGCATTTGTATAGTGCATTTTCACAGTATTACATTATCTCAAAGCATTTTACATTGTCCCTGCCCCAAGCCCCCAGTGAAGCAGAGATGACACTGGCAAGGAAGAAACCTTAGGGCAGAGGTGGCCAATCTTATCCGCAAAGGGCCGGTTTGCATGCGGGTTTTTGCTGCAACTCC
The DNA here is from genome assembly GCA_026776725.1 of Gnathonemus echidnorhynchus. Taxonomy (NCBI): domain Eukaryota; kingdom Metazoa; phylum Chordata; class Actinopteri; order Osteoglossiformes; family Mormyridae; genus Gnathonemus; species Gnathonemus echidnorhynchus. The sequence goes on along the minus strand of JAODJU010000050.1, from coordinate 8,195,496 downwards.
CTAATTAGATTACTAATTAGAGGACTGATTGGCTGAGGAGTCCTCACACCTGGGTTTGAACAGCTGACCTACAGGTTATCCCAAAAACCTGCACACACACCAGCCCTCTGCAGATAAGATTGGCCACCCCTGCCATGCATCAATGGTTACATGCAATACTGCTTCAGCAATTAAAATTAGACGAGCAAAAAATCTGTTTGAAATCTTTGAGGAATGTGGTATTTTTACACTGATATTCTAACATGATCTCAGGTAAACACTGGCATTGCTGTGCTGCATGAATGAGGGGGGAGAGCAGCTGTGTCTGAAATCTGGTTTTGCTGTAATTCGGGGTTTCCCGAGAATACAGTGTTCAGTTTGCAGTTTCCTGTTAATTTTGACTTAGTGTCACGTCCCAGTGACTCTGGCTATAGTATGAAGCACTGCCTCTTTGCGTCCTGCAGTGATTCCAGCCCGTTCACTGGCATATGGGCCACCGGGTGGCACTGGGCCGAAACTGGCTTATGTCGTGCTCTGCGGCGGGTCTCTCGCTGCTGCCGTCATCTATGTGAGCGCTATTTTCCTTCCCCATGAACTTATAATTAAATAGCACCAATTAGCTGTCATCGCTACAAATTTGCAGTAGGACTTAATATTGTACCCCCCTCCCTCCAAAAGGCTTACAAGACCATCATTTCTGGCAGAGAAAATTTTGCTGATAATGTTGCCAGCATTGATGCCAAGCCAAAAGACTCTTCTGAGTCCCAGCCAGGGCCAGCTGAGAGTAAGTCCTAAAACACTTTCTGAATCTGAATAACAGTAAAATTATGAATAACACAATCTCTGAAATCTGTCATCTCATCTGGGCAGTGGTGGCTGTGGATAGTGGTGGCCGAATGGTTAGGGAGGCATTCTTGTAATTGAAAAATTGCAGGTTTGAATCCCCGACTAGCAAGGCACCACTGAGGTACCCTGAGCAAGGTACCCCCCCCAAGCACTGCTCCCCGGGCGCTGAATTAGCTGCCCCCCGCTATGTCATGATGTCACATATGGGTTAAATGCAGAGGACACGTTTTGTGGTGTGTCAACACTGATAGCTAAATTCTAAATCTGTGTCACTATAACCGGAGTATATAGGACATCAGTAAAAATAACAAATAACATGGCATTGTGGCACGTATTCAGAGGGTTTATCCTGTGCTGTCAGTCACAGACTGGCTTAACCTCTTACCCAACTAGTTTATTTTGGCAGCACACGGTATTTCCACTGACTCTTACTTTTCAAGCATAATTTCTTGCATTTTGGGCGATATTACTAGCAGTTCTTGATGGGTCCTGTAGTCTAGACTTCCCAGCTGATACAGGCACCAGCCACTGATGATAGCTCCCTCGTGTAGCTTCTCCTGAGCCTGCCGGTGGCCCGGCTGCCATGGGGCAGGCAGCGGGATCCAGTGGAGAGGCCTCCCAGTCTGCAAAAGCCGACAGCCTGCTGTGTGAGCCGCAGAAGCTGGACGGCGTGCCAGTCAAGCCCATGACTGAGGAGCCACCTGATCCAGTGGAGGCTCAAACGGTCGCCGCGGTGCCTGTGGCGGGGGCTGAGTCAGCCGAGGTGGCTGCTGCAGATACGGTGTCGTCTCCTGCTGAAAATGACGGCACGCCCCCTACAGGGCAGGAGGTCACCCTTCCGGTTGACGGAGCGGCCATGACCTGATGTGGATGCTGCCTGCTGCTCCGGTGGAGGTGCGAAGCTTGTGCCTGTTGGCATGTACAGAATAATCTGTCCTGCAAAAACCCACGTTTAAATTAGATATGAAAACCAGTGTTAGCAGATACATTTGATTATTGTTAAAGAACCGCCCTAAAGATATCAAAAATGTCTGCCTGTGAAGAGTGTATAAAAATTAGTAATATAATTCTCATGCCGTCTCTTTGGTTATTAAAATGACAAATACCTTACATCATTAAGACAATTTCTGCTGGAAAGCGAGGTTTTATTGGTAAAACTGAATCTACCGTACCCATCTACACCCAGGAGCCATAAAGGGGGGGAGTTAGAACCTCTAAGTGAGGGGGCCCCTAAAAATATGGAACATAATTTAATTAGTCTGGGTTGGGGGTCTAATATGATATCTTTTTACGGGGTCAAAATCTCTAGCTACGGCCCTATCTACAGCAATATTAGTACTAAAATGCATATTTCTACTTGCACATTAATGCTATAACATCTTACCAGTAGGTGGTGCTAAAACACCAAGGGATAACAAATCGAACGACGCGGTGCGCAGCGAAGTAAAAACGCATTTCCAGTTGTCATACATCCCGCGTTACCGCACGTTTACAACAACTGTGACACGCTTTAAGGTTTTAAAGAAAAACACGAGTAAAATAAGTTGTTTGGAACAGTTTAAAAATGTGTGTGGTAAAGTAAAAGAAATGCTAGCCGATGGAGAAGTGTAAGATTCCCAAACCAACGGTGTATTTTAGTGTAATATTGCGATGGGGGGGGGGGCACCCGAGCGTAACCTCCCGTAATTTCTGGGAAAGGGGGGGCAGCGTGACGTCACGGGCCGTGTTTCGCTCTCCGGCAGCCTGAGAGAGGAGAGGGGCTCGCGTCAAAACAATCAAGAAGAAAAAACAAAAACAAAACAAAAAACAAGGCAGAAAAGAAATACAGGGCACGTCCGCGAGGCGCTTTTCCCACGCGCCGCGCAGCGCGCTCGTGCAGGGCACTGGCTCGGGGAAGCCGCGCGCAGGCGACGCCGCGTCCTGTCAGCCGACGACAGCGGAGCGGAGCGACTGGCAGCGCCGCCGCCGCCGAGCGGGGTGACCGGGGCCCGCCTTATCCCTTACGCACCGGACAAAGAGCTACCTCCGGGTAAGAGCACAAGCCCCTCAAACCAGTTCAGCTTCTTTTTTCTTATTTATTTCGACGTGTAATGCCGTCGGAGTGCGGCTCGGCTGCTCGCTTACCGCGGGCGGCAGCTTGCATTGGGCTGGCAGCACAGGTTCAGCCTGCGGGCGGTGTCGCCGACCGAGGTTAGCAGGCTGCGGCCGGTTTAGCTCAGCCCTGACCGCGCAGCCTGCTGCTCGCTGCAGTTGTCTCGGCCTCTTTTCGCCGTTCCGTGTTTTAGGTCTGCCACTCTCCCCGCAAACACATAAATAATAAGTTTATCTTCAGCTTCGGCACTGCTCTCCAGCTAATCTGCACGCCGTGCTAATAAATAACGTGTTCACCAGCTTGGTAACTAAATAAAATACAGAGTAAAATACAAAAGGAAATAAACCAGCGCTTCTTGTAAATAATTAGAGGGCGCGGGGTGGAGGGCCGCTGGACGGAGGCGGGTTGCTGCGCTCCGGTCAGAGTGCTCATTCATCACGGCCTCCAGTCACGCCCGTAATGTGGCGTTTAGTTACAATTTTATTGTTTGATCTCGGTCTGGGCACAAAAGATGACGACGGGGAGTAGGTGCCTGGGGATCCGAAGCGGGTCTGAACGGTGATTGACACCGGGGGAGACGGGGAGATGGAGATGCTGATAACGATGGTGATGCAGATTGAGCTGACTTGCCTTACGTGGCCGGGGGACAGCCGGTCAGGTGGGCTGTTAGCTAGCATTCGTGCTAGCATCCTACTCCTTGAACCTTGCGTGATAAGGGGGGGTCCTGTAGTTTAATAAAAAAAAAACTAAAAAATCAAATGTAAATTCGGCGGACCGGACAAACAGCGCCGTGTGTAAAAGGGCTGATCGGCATCAACTGCTTAGTCTTCCAGTTTGGGACCTGCATCGCATTAAATGCACGTAATGATGCGGTCGCGCGTTTTTCGTGCCACTGTCGGACCCCAGAGTTTCGCTTTATTGTTTCGTGCTGTGCGTTATTGGGTCACGTGACACCGGCGACGTCATCTGTTTGTTGTTCCGGCACGTGAGAGATCAGGCCCGAACCCCGAGACTGGTTAATCAACAGTATTACCGGGCTCGCTTGTTTGATCTCGCTGCACGCGGTACCTCGAGTCCTTAACCCTGTTCAGATCATCTAAATAAGCACGTCGAGTTGTATCGACAGTGCTGGGAATTCATGAAGTGAGGTTTATTATCGTTGATTCGGGTGCAGATTTGGCAGCTGGTGTTTATTATTGTATTTTGTTATCCACTCACAGAATGCATATGGAATGTCCACGCGAATTATTTTTTAAATGGCGTATACGAGATGAATGGAATGGATTATTTTCTTTTGGTACACCACGTTTTAAGTCCCGTGCACAAGACTGGTTTATATCAGTAATGGGTTTAGTGTAACAGCACATTATCTCGTAGGTGCTTTATCTGCACAGAGCAGTCGTGTTTTGTCCGGAGCTGATGTTTTGTACTGCCTTCGGATTAAAGGTAATGTGCCATGCAGATAGCCTTCACTTATTTTACATCCTTGTTTGATGTGACATTAAGATCTATCTATGAGACATTTCCATTCATAAGTAAACAAATTACATTATACATTTAGATTATCGGCCGGAGGGAGAGTCTTCAAGCTAACAGCATCTAGAGTAGTTTACGAAATTAAATCCATTACTCATGTAGCTCTTGGTTTTTCTTAGGGTCAGATCGCTGTTTTAGTACGTGGTCAATCATTAAACCATACAGTTTTCTCAGTGGTCTTCATGCAAGCATCATTCAGTTCTACGTTTTTAATAGCATGCAGATATTAGAGAACTGGTTGTTTTAGGCACACCATAATTAAGTGTGTTGGATGGAGTGTGACATCTGAATTAAGAACAAGGGTTGGCCCTCTCCAGAGCCAATCGTGGCTGCTAAGTGTTTATTTGAATAATAGAGGAGAGTGTGATTTGAAAAGCCAAGGGCACAGAAGCCAGCTCTATCAGGTTGGATGCATATGAACAGGCTCTGCTGGTGTCACGTACTGGGCCTCCTGTGATGGCATGCTGGTCAGATCTTCCGTGTCTTCAAAGGACAGCAAACGCATAACTGTGGCCACATTGAATAGGCCTGAGTCTGAGGCTGTCCAGAGGTTCCAGTGTGGTCAGTGATTCTTTGATTACACTGTTAGTCAAAGTTGGGCGTAAACACTGTCAGTATACTAAGTCAGTTTTTAATAAATGTACTTTTCTCACATTAGTGGAAATTGTACAGCTTTAGAAGTAATTTACACTTTAATCCACTTGAAGTTTAAATATGCCCTTAGATATTTGAACTGGTTTCTCTGGTGATGCAAGTTGGCACTACAGAAAAGACTTGTGGTTGAAGTGATCTCTTTCATGAGCGCTGAAATCTTAGTCACTTGATGTACGATTGATATTATTTCCACCGCGCTAGTTGGCTGTGAGGATATTCCGTGCGCTGTTGACCTTTGGAATGCCACTCCAGAATGACAGAGAAGTTGCTGTTCCAGATTCTCCAGATCTCCAGTAGCAACTGGAAGGAGCAGAGGTTCTGTGTATTAGTGGATTGGCTGCTTTAAGACATGTGATTATCTGTGAGGCTAGGGCTGTGGCGATCATGTCTTGATGTAACTGATGATGTGGTGCATGTGCAGTAATCACCATAGCTGTAGATGACAGGTGAAACATTTGTCCGGACACCAAGTTTTCGGTACTAAACAGAGGTTTACTAACGCCCACAATTTGGTAAGGAGATTAGTACTGTGCCTAAAATATTAATGAGATGCGTATTGTGATGCCCAAAAGTCAGTTGTGTATATAAATTCTGCGTATCCTTATGTTCATTAAATTCATTTAGTGGTGCATGCCACATGTGACTGTTTTGGTAAATCACGGGAGCGATAAGCACTGAAGTCGCGGTGAAGAGAGCAGCTCAGCAGCCACAACGTCTTTTAAAAGAAGAGATATTGTGGATAAACAAGGTGAAAAGATGTCAGGGTTGTGGCGGTAGTTTTTGCAGTTTAAAGTCTAAGGACACGCCAGATGTATACAGATCACTAATTTTTGGGCATCACAATATGTCATCATTAAAATTTTAGGCACAGCACTAACCTGCTTACCAAATTGTCAGCGAAGTACCAAAAGGTCAGCATCCGGACAAACATTTCACCCGCCGTCTGAAGCCCTGGTGATTGTTGTGTATTCGCCATATAATTGCGATTACACCGCAACATGATTGCGACAGTGCTATGTGAAGCAGTGTCAGACGGTCAGCATGCGTGTACTGAATGTGACCTGTTGGAGTGGTTTAAGGTTTAGAGTTGGCTGGTGAGAATACAGTAAGGATAAAGTTCATTAGAAGATGATGATGATGATGTGGGGGAGGGGGTTGTAAAAAATCCATCATTGACACCTGGTATTGGGCCCCTTAATATATAGTTGTCATGCAGCCTCTGCAACCCCACACACAGTGCCTGCTCATTTGGGAACGCCTTTCTGCTTTGTTTCCACGTTGCCATGTTTTGATCCTGTGTTGGGTACATGTGCCCCTTTAAAGCTTCCTATGGGAACTAGCGGCGATGAGCTGGTCTTCCAGCTTTCCTCCCCCACGCCTCCTTCCCACCCTGTGCTACACCGTGCCCTCAGCTGAGGTGTCTGCTCTGTTAGGGCTCAACTGTGATTTACCAAACCCCGTCAGTCTTGGCTCTCAGCAGCACAAGCTGAATCATACCAGGTCCGCGACTCCTCATGGAGCTTCAAGTAGAGCTGTTGAAACGTGCCCCCGCCCGAGAGATGTAACTGCGTCTCCATGAATTCTGAACCACTAAACAGGCTATGTAAATTGCCAGGCTGTCATGAAAAATTTACTGCTGCTGAGCTAAAGGGACACCATGGGCCTCCCCTGAGCCTGGAGAGGGCTGGAGTGTTGAGTAGTTATTGGGGAAATGAGGCTTTGGACCTCAGGGTATGTGGCATTGCCATGTCCTGTCAGTCATTGGCCTTTTCTAGTCCAATGGGAAGTAATCATATGGTACCACAGTTCTGGACATTCTAGGGTTTGGATCCCCGCTTCTCCCAGTACTGCTGTCCAGATCCTGATGAAGCTGATGGAGCCATTACTTGGGACATATGTAAGCATGACCCGAGTTCTGGGGGGTGTGCCACAAAGCAGGACTTCTCAGTTAACTGCGAAGCTAGCAGTCATGATTGTCCAATGAGAGTTTAGGTGAGGAGCATTCCTATTGGACAGTCATGGCTGCTAGCGAAAGTTAACCCTGCTAACTGAGAAATCCTATTTCATGGAACGCTCCCTTTTCTAAATCGTTTAATTTGTGTTTACTAAAGGCTTTGTAAAAGTGATTTCCTTTTGACCAATGAGAAGACATTGCTGCCCTGAAAAGCATGGTCTGTATAAGGCCTCAGTGCTGGTTCTAAGCAATGGAAGACCAGGAAAAGATTACAGTATAGTAACACGTAGTGCTTCAGCCTTATTGTTTGTGATTTTAATAGTAGTGCATCACTCAGATGGTTGCTATCACGGCATCAGTCCTCCGCAAAGTCAGGGACTTGCCTCGAGTTAGCGGGAAGGCAGCCAGCCGCCATGGCAGCGGGGGTTGCTGTGGTGACGGGAGAGAGGCGGAGATCAGTGGGGAGGCTGTACTCTGGACCAGGGGAACAGAGGGCTGCTTGTTGTCGTGCCCTCGTGCCGTCGATGATTTTCCGCCACACCTTGGGCCAGGGCTGACGCGTGATCCTCGCATCGCTGCGAATGCACTGTGTGCGTATGTGTGCGGGCTGCCTCATGGGTTTTCATTTGAATGCTTCATGATCTACAGCCTAACCGATGCTGGTGACCTCCTAGGAGAGTAAAATTATGAAATAGAAGTGAGATACAGACCCGAAAGTAAAATGATGATTTTGAGATTAGATTTTTTTTTTTTAGGTACTTGGGTCGGGATTTGGGGGGTGTGGGTTTTGCCAGTTCACGAGGATTTCACTGGTGCATTGAGTCTGGCATTATATAAAATATATATATATAAAAAGGCTTAATAGAGATATAGGGTTCAGCAGATAAGGATGTGAAGTCGTTATGTTTAGCCCGTGGGGTGTTATCTACACTGTGCTTTGAAGGTTCCTCATAGCATCCAGCAGCATGCGTACTGGTTCAGCATTGTCTCTGTAGGAAAAGGAAATCTCAGTGAAAACATTCCTCTAGGAGGGAATTTCCCATCCCACGCACATGGAGGCCAACAATCGTGTACAGTAGAATCAACCTGTTTCTGTACCCTGTGCCCCGCACCCCCACCCGCTGGCATCATACATAGCTCCTGTTGACAGCTTTACGCCGTTTCCTTTGGATTGTGAGAGCACACTGACTAACGGCAGCAGTGTTGCCGTACTTGTTTGGGATTCTTCCACAGGAAGGGCAATATTCAGTTGTAATTTTCATGATTTCTCTCTTGTAAAGGTACCATGGCACTGAACCCAAGGTGGGCATCCAGGGGCTATTTCAGCCACTGGCATTGTGATCAGTTGAGTAAGGGACCAATGTAAACCTCTGGGCTTTGTTTCATTCATATAAAATATGGTGAAAACTTGAGAGCAGGTGGTGCAGAGCTTTAAACTCTAGTCCTGGAGGACTGGAGCCCTGTGTAGCTTAATTCTTTTCCTGTTCCACCACAAATGATTCAACTCAAGAGCTCTGTTGTAATTAGCACAAGGAGATGTGTTAAATGAGGGTAAACCCAAAACTGTGCAGGACTCCGGTCTTCCAGGACTGGAGGATCTAAGGCTTCCTGGCTCAGGTCCCAGGAATATCCATGCTGCACTCTAGATAAGACATCTGTGAATAACTGAGTTGATGCATCATACTCAGAAGATGAATGCTTTTATATCAACACAGACCTGGTCCGCTTCATTTTGATCCTAGAATGCTGCGGCCGTCTCTCTCTTGGTGACCAGATCTGTTTCTATCCAGAACTTAAGTTCATGAGTAGACAGCACTCTGGAGTTGGAGGGCTTTGAATTGGAGCAGCAAACCCCTGTAGAGCTGCAGTGTGTGTTTTTGAGTGGCTTTTTACTCACCTACAGATTTGCATGCAAAAACACAGTTGGTGTTTTCCTGAAGAATAAGTTTGAAGAGAGCAGGAGTTTTCAACCTCTGTAAAGCCATGGACCCCCAAATGGGATTGACCAAAGACAGGGACCCCCGCCCCCCCCCCCCATGCCCCTAATGCATGATCATGAAAAGTACAACAACTCTACGGTCCTCCTGACGACTGTGAACCCCACGTAGAAAGCCCGGAGATTAAAGTACTAAGCTTGCTACAACCCTGAAGCCCTCGTTTGGAAGACGGCTAGGCTTGTGTGGAGTGATTTTGAAATGAGGGTGTCGCAGTGCTGAATGCCGTTTGTGCTCCTGACGTGGAATGAAAAGTTAAGTGAAGTGCACCTGCAGAGGAAACAAGGGTCATGGTGTGAAAAATGAGGCTCCCATGCAAATATGGGTTTTCAGTTGCACCTTGGCGTATGTTTTATATCTGAGTGGGCCGTCGTCCTAATGCAGTAGTGCTTTTAGCAGCCTGTGAAGCTTGCCCTCCACTCCTCTGTGGTGCAGCTGGTTTCCTCTGATCAATCATTTCCCTGGAAGAGCCTTCTGAGGACCTCGACTAAAAGCAGCACTCGGTAGCTGCCGCCAGTCACTGAGGGCCTGCAAATGACTTGATGTTGATTATTAGTGGTGAGTTATTTGTGGCTTTTGCTTGTAATGTAGTCCCAGTGTGACTTTTGCATCAGTTCGAACCAGAATCAAAATCCGGCAACGTGCGTCACCTTGTTTTTTTGTGGATAACAGAAATTGTGCTAATGCAGTCTTTTTATCTTGGTACACCGATGTTGAATACTACATGTCTGTGGCAGTGGCCACTAGGGGTGTAAATCATGGGTGGGCAGGCGATCCAATTGCTATTATTTAGGGGTCGATTTGATGCATCGAAAATCTTTAATTTCTATCACGATTCCATTAATGGAGTATTCAATTTTTTTCTAACTTATTTTTAACTTAACTGAACTTATTTTTTTTAATTTTTAACTTAACTGAAAAACAATTTACAAATATTACTATGGGAACTTAATTGCGCACTGATAATGGAATATAAAGAAAGTAGAATCTCTGATCATTAATTTTTATTATTAAATAGGGAGAACAAGTCAATGTAAATGTTCAAAAAAGGCCAACTATTGAACTGCACAGAGAAACAAACATATAAAGAAACCTCAAGCTGATTGGCTGTTTTCATCTAGGTTTAATAGTGGTGCACCTGTGTGGAAATTTTAAACGATACCAATAACTGATATATTTTGGTCTACAATCATTATTACCGATAGCTAGCTAACCTCTGAGCCACTTGCCAAAGAAGAGGGGGGAAGCTGAATGACATTATGCTGACTTTTTTTAAATTATTATTATTCTGTGGAATTCGAAAGGTTGATCTCTGGGCCAGATGTATTGATGAATTATAAAAATTTATTGGGTCAGTACCTTGAGACCTTTTATAAGCCGTGAATGAGTCCTCCACCACAAAGTGTCAGATTAACATGAAATGATTCAAGCAAAGCTTTAAGACCAGCAGGTAGTACATATTACTACAGACAGTATTTTTATGATGTGATGGTGGGGTTTATATGTTTTAATCCTACCTGTTGTATCTTTCTGAACATTTTAATTGGCCTAATATGTCTTCTCGAATTTTTTCTACACAAGTAAGAGAAACTGGTGAAGTCCTTGGGATCTGCTGAAGAAACCTTTCCTGGTTGTGTATTACCGACGCTTCAGCTCTTAGTTGATTTGTGTCGGCTATCTGTAGTACTGCATGGGTTTTCTGTAGTCATCCTGACTACGTGTCAGCTGTGCTGTAAAATGGTGCTTTATTGAAGCCTTTAAATGATCTGTATAATCCAGAGGTAGCAGATGCTTGAATTCTGAATTGATTTGACGTCATCTTAAGCTTCAGAATCACTTAACCCACAGATGTAATATGGGGCAAGGATGGTATTCCTGCAAAACTCAGCCAATGGATCGTTTCTCGGAAACCCCAATAGGGTGATACGGGGTGATGAGGTAATCCTCTAATTCTGGTTGGAAACAAATTGGGTTTGCTTTGGTGGGGGAGACCGGCTGCTCTTTGATTTAGTCATTGCCTTCTAGAAGATATGCATTAGTTAAAGCACATTTTGGATTCTGGCCGGCTTGACGTAGTCTCTCCGTGGAGCTGCTTGATGCGTGGTAGAACCACACAGCCAGAACCTGCTTGCCAACCTAGAGGCGCAAGAACCGGTCTGGGCGTTTAACGGGAGATTCACGCATTGTTGTCGAAAACCCGTTTTTCAAAGTTATGGTTGCAGACTCCTCCTGTTGTTTTGCAAGAGATAAGATGATAAGCCAGCGGGGCATTATTGAAGGCCCCTCTTCTCGTAGTGGGAGGGGTAACACGATCACGCCAAGCAGTAGCTTCTGATGACCCCTCCCCTGGAGAGCTGTGAGATTCGCTGGCCCTTTGCTCTCGGCCTGTTAAGGCGCACTAACCATAATTATCCTCGGTAACCTCTCCAGTATGTAGCCCCGCCCGCGAAGCCCATGTCACTGACTCAACATGGCTGAACTTCAGCTCTCGGCGGGGGCGGGTGGATTAGAATGAGAAGGACCCCGCCCTCGAGAGGGACGGACGTGGGCTGAGGCTCGAGCGGAGTCACTCTCTGTGGTGTAGGGGGTGAGTCATGTGAGCGGCAGCTGGCTGCTGTGTGACTCTGAGGCGAGTCGAAGAAGTTGGGCTGGGGGACGTGGAGAGAGTCTCTCTCTCTCGCTTGCTCACCCGCTCACTCTCTTCGGCACACACTGAGAGCAGGAATGCACAAAACCACAAGTTGGTCTGGTGTCCGCGATTGCTGTGTTCAGTGCTATGTGGAGCCGCCTTGTCCGCGCTCTCCGGTGTGGAGATCCTGAACCGGGCCCCTGTAGGAGGCCTTACACTCACGTGGTGCCCTCAGGGTCTGGCAGCTCGCCTTCATGGACACCAGCGCTAGCAGGGGATGCACCCGCATGGGTAGCATTGTGACTGAACCCACACCTCACCGCCGCCAAGGGTTCGCCGCTCGGTGGTCTCGGCGTGCGGCCTTGCCCCGCGGCTCCACGCAAGGTAAGTCCACTTCGAGTCCTGAAACTGGACAGATGCGCGGCCCGCTGTGAACGCGCTGCGGTCCTGGTCGTCATCGCGCCGCAGCTTGGAGCTCCGTAGATGGGTTTTCGTCTTGGCGGCGCAGATAGATGACTTAACGCATCGTTTGGTGCACACAAGCAAACAGCCAGTTGTGAATTGCTGCTGGAGTCGCAGGCTGCATCCGGGAGGTACGGTCAGTGTGGCAGCCCTGTTTGAAGCTGCCAGTCTTTCTGTGTCTGGCTGTAGCATTGCCAAAGGGCAGGCTGAGGCTGTCCAACCTGTTCCAGCCCCAGCGCTGGGTAGGACTATCTGGTTGGGTCTCTCTCTCTCTCTCTCTCACTCTCTCCCCTCCTCCTGTGCTATACCAGACCCAGTCAGTGTTGCACGCCATCCCTACCAGGACTTGTTAGCTTAATAATTGAATAGAAGCCATCCCAGAATGCCCTGCAATTTCCACTCCGACGAAGGGGAGCTGTCACCGCGATCCCGAGGCAAGCTTATTTCTGTGGCTTATTAAAATTGCAGCAGTCTAAACATCCAAGGTGAATCTCCCCACCAAACTTGCGTGCCGTGCTGGCAGAGGGGCGGGCGATGGAGGGTTTAATTGTTAGCTTGTTACAGCTCCCTTGTCAGGCCCCACTCGGGACATACGACGTTAGGAATACGGTCTGTGAGTGACGTAGTGGTTTGGCTCAGGGTGCCCATCCAAGCTGTGTTAGAAACACAGGTGGAGAACAGGCTCTGTTGGAATGTGAAAGCAACATTGTTGCCTAATTTGATTAAGAAATGGAAATGGTGTGGTTTAAACACACCCTTGTGTGTTGCGTGACCTGCTGGACCCCTTCCTTGTATACTATTCACAGGTCAGTTGCGTTTTAGCTGTCTTAACTGGCATTCTTTATCATAGTAGTGCTGTTTACAGTTACAGTGCAGAGACCGTGTGTACGGGCTGACAGAGCGGAGCTGAATCCACAGACCCGGATCGTGCCTGTCTTGCTTTTCTCCGTAGTGCTTACAGTCAAACACCCCAGGGAGTTTCTTGCTGCATACGGGCTTGGACTAGAGTGCCTGCTAAGCAAATAAATGACTCAACGACTTTTCGACGCCATATTTACACAGGACACTGTTGCGACTGTTAAACTGCGGCCGTTATTGCGTTACGCCGTGAAGTGTTTTGGCACATTCCAGCCGGTCCTAAAGTCCACCAAGTGCCGATGGACCAGTTATCATTTTTCAAAGACATGCTCTTCGAAACACAGTATCAGTTTTTCTTCATCAGTACTGACTGGCTTTGAGAGAGTGCACGCGTGACTGCAAAAGTGAGGCATTTCATCGCACCATCTAAGCATGACGTCTTCAGCCTCACACTGCTTTGGGAAGGAACAAACCTCTTTTTTATTTTTAAATTATTTTTAGTGTTTTAAGGGATGAGAACTGTGTGAATGAGAAGTTGACACCCTGAATTAATTGATTAGAAGTTTGATGGTGATACAGTTGTAATTTTGTGAAGATGCAGAGTTTGGCCGTTAACTTTCCTAAGCACTGTTGTTGTTATATTGAACAGTAAGACGTGGTGATGTTTCACTTTGTCAGGACATGCTCTTATCAAAAGTAGCTTCAGACTTAAGCCAATTTCCTTTAGCATTTGCTGGGATTACATATACAACAGCATAAACCCCATAGTTTTCCTGCAAGCTGTAAGACTTCATGTGAGTTTGTTTGTGTATTATAAGTTTTGACACTGAGATCTACGGCAATTGGGAAAGATTTATTGGCCCCAGACTGAAGCGTTCAGATGCTGATAGTCATGAGACAGACGGCAGGCTGTAGAGGAGCGAGAGGGAGTGGGCAGCTGCAGCCTGCTGGTCATTCTCAGCAGTCTGCAGAGCTTGGAGGTCTGCAGCCCCGCAGGCCTGTGCTGCAGCCCATTTGTGGCTCCAGTGACGGGCTGAAAGGAGAACAGGCAAAAGTTATCACAGTTCGGCCGGCAGTGACGTCCTCGCGTGTGTGGCTCTTCGCAACCTTGGCACCAACACCGAGAGCTTCCTGTTTCGTTTTCTTGGTTCCTCTGTGGACTGAAAGGGGGGTGGTGATGTGACCCTTACTCTGGAAACTCAGGGGGGGGGGACGACGACATGCGTGCATGTTTTTTTTGGAGCACTAACATGGGCTAAGCTGCCTCGCCACATTGATGTCTGACCCCCCACCCCCCGATGAAAGGCTTCGCCCTGTGAGGGGGCGGTAGTGTCTGTGGCCATGTTGTGGCTGATGTGTGTTACACGTCGCCGTTTCTGCCGGGCTGGGATGGTTTCAAACGTGGACTATCTTAATACGAAGAAAAAGGCAATTTAAATGTGTAAAGTGATGTAAAGTGTATACGCTTTGAATCTTTGAAAAGGAGCAGGTGGACGGCTTCTTTAATACTTGTACGAATGCCCAGTGTCCTGCGCTCCTGCATTCACGTTCCCATGAACACTGCGTCTGAATGGGGCCTCTCTCTCTTCCCCCCCCCACTCACCGGAGGTCCAGCTGCAGTCTCTGACAGAGCCCACATCATCTCTCTCTCTCTCTCTCTCCCTCCCCTCTCTGTCTCTCTCTCTAGGTAACGTGGGCCGGGGTGTGCAGTACCGCAGACTGACAGTAGGGGGTGGCAGGGTGCGGGGCCCACACCAGCTGTCGACTGAGAGCAGGGCCCTCTCCCGGGGAATGCATCATGACCTCAGTGGTGGAATACATTGCCGCCGTGGAGAACCCGCAGCCGGTGAGTGACGTCACTGCCGAGTAACGATAACCGGCTTCGGGTCTGACAGAGCGTGACTGGTACTCGACACGCGTTGTCTGCAGCTTGTGGATTTGCTTAAGCAGAAGGAGAGTTGCTGTCGAAGAAGGTACATGCAAATGCAGTAGGCAGATTATTACTTTGAATGTAGTTATATTTGTTTGCAGTCACAGCCCCATAGCAAAGTCCATATTGGGTAATGTTCAGACTGTCCCAGCTATGTGTATCAGGTGAAGATGACACCCCCCCCCCCATCCTGATACCACGTGTTACACCCCTAAGGCACAGAGGCTAAAGGATGTGAGGGCTGTGACATGCACATCGCCCCATGACATGCACATCGCCCCATGACATGCACATCGCCCCAGGAGAACGTGGACTGTCTCTGCGATTTGCATTGTAAGGTTAAGTGAATATTGATGACCAGGTGAGGAGTCCTTTCTGTGAAGGTGCCTGTGGATACGGTGACCTGGTCACTGCGCTAATGCCATGGGTCCACATCAGCATCCGGGGTCACCCGGGGGGCCCAAATAGGAACATCGAGGGGCTGCTCCAGCTCGCCCCGGCCCTGCAGGAGGTGCCTGCACGGACAATGCCGCTGACCAAGCGCGATCGCGCGCTCTGGGGCCCTAAAAATAACCCTATCACAAATAAGTGTGGGGGGGGGGGATGCTTCCTGTCTGTCTGCCACTGCAGCCTTAGTGCTGACAAGAGGCAGGAGGTCCCGGCCCTGTTCTGTGGGAGCAGAGCCTAACAGGGGCGGCTTGCAGATGGCCCAGACTTACAGCACCGGCGGGGTAGTAATTTCGTTACTGCCTCTCCTGTGACACCCCGCACGCCCTCCCTCGCTCCATCAGCCTGTCGCTAGCTGTGCCTGGCACTGCCCTTCCAGCTTGTATCCCATGACCGGATGTCGGGCCCTGAGGTCCTCTTTCTTGGTGCGGCGGGCAGGCAGCAGTGCCGCTAGACCTTGCTGGCACTGAGCTCGTCCTGCACACTGGTCACGGAGCATGTGGTTGACACTTTGTCGTGGAATTGTGGTGTTTACTGGTGTGGGAGCTTGCAGGCTCCTTAGCTGTGTGGAGACCGAGAGGCGGTCTGCTCGAGCTGGTGCCTCCCTCCCTCCCTCCCAGGAAATGAGTTAAAATGGAGTTAGGACACTCAGCCCTCAGGAATTTATGATGCTGTGGAACAATAGCAGAGAATGAAATGATTTCCTCCAGTCCTCCAGGACGTTGAGCTTCGAATTGCATTTGTCCTCTTGGCGCCATGACATGCGACTTCCTGTGGCGGTGCCCATGCGGGAGACAGAGGTGTGACGGGCATGTCTCTGCCCCTCTGCAGGAGGAGACGCAGGCTGAAGAGGAGTACCCGGCCGTGATCGTGGAGCCCGTGCCCAGCGCCCACTTGGAGCAATGCTTCGCCGCGCAGGTGCTGGTGTACGACGACGAGACCTACCTGATGCAGGGCGTGGCCGAGGAGCAGGAGGTGGAGACGGAGGCGGTGGAGGCAGGTGAGAAGCATGGGG
>JAODJU010000050.1:8165761-8179000 GCA_026776725.1 Gnathonemus echidnorhynchus | reverse complement strand
GGGTGGGCGTGTCGTGAATGCGGTTTAACCACCACCCTCGGCCAGTAGGGGGGGTAGCGGGGTTAAAGCCACAGCTGATCCCAGGAGAGGTACTGCCTTAGCACGGTGCTATGAGTGAATACAGCTGGATGATCGAAGCTGCTTTAGATGAAGGCTCCATTGAGTAAATGAATAGCTATTTGAATAGGTACAGTAACAACAGGAATGATGATAATTACTCATTATTAAAAAATTAAATACAGGCAAAATACTAAGAAAAAGTAATGCCTTCTACGTAGTGTTTTAAAGGACTGTCAGCATTGTGTAAACTTGTAAATCCTCCTCTTGTTATTTATGCTGAAGCATGGGACAGGCTGAGTAATGTATTTTATGATGGGAATAACTCCAGGCCCCAGTTACATGCACAGAGACTCTTGGCCAATCGTGTGGCAGTATTTGCCAGCCTGATACACTCAAGCAAAAACGGTTTCTTTGCACTGTGTTCAACCTTTAAACTAGCCTCAAGACCAGCGCGCCCTCTCCCTTCTCCAAGTAGTGATTGGCTGTGCCAGTGGATCTCTTCAGCCCTAATGTTCGGCATTCAGTAGGAGGAAACCCACACATGAAATCGTTAACAGTGTTAATTGTGTTTGTAAGGCCAACCCACACTGGCTGCAGCCCTTAGTGAGTGAGTGTTGTGTGCTGTCTCCCTCTTGTGGTCATTATCGGGATGGACGTGTTTTCATTTTCAACCGCGTTAATAATACACTTTCTGTAAATCTGGACTCTGGTCTGTGGGGATCACTGTCCTGTGTGGCCTGGTTATCAAAGGAGCGCAAAGTTTATTACACTGAATTGATGGATTAAAGATATTCTCACAAGGATTTATGTTTTTTTATGTGTTTGCACTGGAAGGAAAAAAAATTGACCCAGTATAATATCAATGATTACAAAAGAAAACAATTTTGAGGTGAACACAAACAGAAAAATTGCACTGATTGTAGTAATTAACACAAACAGTACTGGACAGACTACAGGTCACCTCACTCAGATGACTTTGTTTTCTGTGTGTATGTTTACTGTAGGTACTGCATGATTTTTAAAATCATGGAATGGTTTCATTAGTTTTGTCAAAGGCGCGCTCAAGGCTAAGAGCTCGTCTGAAATGCAAACCAAACAACACACAGGGCCAGGTCGGGCGTGACGTAACCCAGCGGATTAGCCGGTAACTGTACAGTCCCAGTCATCCTGGGTAGGGCTCCGGACTCAGACCTGACTTTTTAAAAAAGAAACATTTTATCAAATATGCGAAATAGTCCATGAATAGTCCAACTGTGAAACGATGATGCATGTTTGTAGCTTCGGGTCTAAGGTTCTGCCAAGCAACTAGAGTTTTGAAAGTTTCTGCACGAAAATTGTAGCAATTAATGTGAACCTGTTGGAGTTTGTCATAAAAACAGTGATGGATGAAAACAGGTGCAGCTTGCTGAGTGCCCTCTCCAGGGAGGTGTCTGGTTTTCTGCACGTGGACGCACACTAGAGAGTGGGTGGAAAATTCCAGAAACACAAGCAGAAACGTAAACAACCGTGCGGTACTGCGTCAATGAGCTGATTCAGCACCGGGGCGTCTCAAGAATAGTGTGAATTTGAGGTGTTTTTGTTTTTTTTTTTAAATCTTGAATGCTTCTAAAATTATGCATAATACAGTTAAGCAGTGTATCACGAAAATGGTCGCTTATGCCACGACATCATTTTTACTCATAAATGGTGTTCCTGTACTTACTTCATAAAGCCTCGCGTAATCGCGCAAGATTTTCAAATATTTTCTATTCCAGGGTTCCTCGGAGTTTGGTTTATAGGCACACTTGATAGTCAGCCCCCACCAATCTTAAAACATGCAGTTCTGTAAAACACTAATCTGACTTCATTAAAAGAACTAGGACTCGATTATCTGATGTTGGGGCGGGGATCGAATGCTGTGTTTGAGTACGTAAATATAACTTAAGCGTTTTTTAATCTATCTATCTATCATTGTTCCATAATTTTCACACAACCGCCAGGCAGAACTGAAGGAACCGGGTAAGATAAAGTGACCGCCGTCAGACCCAGCGGCCGCTCCGCTCTCCCTCAGATACCACCACACCGGCCGATCTCCAGTTTGCACGTCTTTAGTAAAGAGCGAACATGAATCGCAGTTTTATATAAATGCGTTGCACACAATCGGTGTGACGCCTGCTGTGGACAACTGGTCGATTATCGCAAGAGATGGACGCTATGCCCCAGATAGGCCGCCTGCTCGGATATAGTGTCCCGACCAAACTGTTGGCGTGCTTTGCTTCACCCCGGGCGCCAGAGAAGACCTCTCACGGGCTCTCTTCTGTAGCTGTATTAACCTTTACTGCAGCTGAATAAAAATGGATAGTGGGTTTTTACTGATGACGATCACTTGTAATGCAATGCAGTTGTCTAATTTGTCGCTGATTGATGCCGAATTGTTTAAAGTAAACGTCAACGTTAGCCTAATGAAATCCCGCCGCTGATCTGCACGGATCGTCAATGACATGTAAGCAAACTACAGACGGGGCAGAAAGTGAGATGGTGTATGTGGGGCGTCAGATGTTGTTTTTTACGGGTGTTCGTAGGAGCCGCGCTGCGCTTCGCCTGCCGATATGGGCTAACGGGACTGAAAGAGTTGGGAGGATTTCCTGCGTGTGGCGCGGAAGGATCGCGCTTGTTGGTGTGCGCTGCGTCTGGCTGAGTTTGAGGTTATTTCCTGTAGCCGCGGAGTGATCTCAATTGTGCGCCTCTATGCGATTCAATGTAAGTCAACGCGAATCTGAAGCTTTGGAAGAACATGGCGACTTCACTGCATGAGGGACCCGCTAACCAGCTCGATCTGCTCATCAGAGCCGGTAATTCCTGGCGTCCGGTGTGCGCGCTCTGCCTCGCGTGCGATCCCGTCTGCCTTCTGTACGCCGCCGTGTTGACATTTGTTAAGTTGCGCGGTGAAGTAATGGAGTGCGAAATCAGGAAGTGATCACCTTGGGTAGCAACCTGCATGGCGTTCTCAGCGTTTTCCCAGACCGAGATTGTTTTTAAAAAAAGTGTTTTGAGTCGCAGCATTGCATTGTAGCGTGCAGGCGTGCACGCGCCTCCAGCTGCACGGCTTGCTGTTGAAACCAGCGTGCATTTCACCTGCTCTCGCTATTTTAACGGGTTACGGGACTGGCAGCTGCTGGGAAACCAGGAAGTGTGCGAGAAGATGTTGTCTTTCCTACGTCTTTGCCACGCTGTCTGACTCAGACGGACGTGCCGCTTATTTCTAAGTTTTATTTAGGGAATGTTATACATTACATTATACAAAGCCGTTCTTAAAATATGTCTCTGTCCTAATTATTCGTTTGATTTTTCTAAAAAGCTGTATATTTTTTATAGCTAGCAGGATTTACATAGGTCGCAAGACATGCAACTGTATATTTTGATAAAAACAGGTGATTTACGAACGAGACTTTTTATGTCTTAATAATATAATGTATCACGTAGTAGTTAATTACGTTTTTATAATTATTATATTTTTGATTAATCAAACGGGTATATGTATAATTTTTTACGGCGGATTCGGTCAAGGCCATTTTTAAATAAACGAGTCCCACGCACATATCGGATTTTATTTTTTTAACATAAAAATAGTAATAAAATAAAGGTGATTTTAGACTGGTTGTGGTTAATTTGATGGCGGAAGCACTGATCCGCCCAGTGGGACGTCTTTTTTGAGTGATGGCTCTACGTGACCAATCGGATTGCAGTCATGTTCGAACTCTTATTTGGCCAATAGGAGCGTGTGGAGCGGAGGGTGGAGCAGAGAGAACCCGCCAATAGCGGCCGGGGCGGGGATGATTGACAGGCAGATTTTAGCTCGGCTAATGAGGGAACTGGAGGGAACGAAGGCAGAGTGTAAACACGGAAGTCATAAGGGACGGCACTGCTTTTTTGCAGGACCGCTATGTGCTACAGTTACATAGTACTCAGATTGTTACACTCTAAAAATGTCAAGTATTTATATAATATTACGAGATTTTTGCAGCGCAACAGTTTTATTCTTTCCGTGCAGATTGCTCCACAGCTCTTAAAAGATGTGTAACTTTATGTTGTTAAGCAAGCAATTTAGTTACAATATATTTTTTTTGTTATAGTCCCTGGTTTTTAGTCCAAGTATGTAAAGAGGGTAAATCCTTAAATGCCCAGCTTTTGGTATTTTTTTTTTTAATAAAATTTCTTCTAGCAACGCAGTTGTCACGTTAGCATTAAAAAATACAGTTTCTCTGTTTTGTACTGATAAAAATAGGAAATTAAGTTAATGAGAAGATCTATAGTTGCGTAGTCCCATGTAAGGTCTGTAGTGAATTTAACACCATATAAAAATGTCATTATGTTTACTGTTTGAAATAAATGCAATCCAAAAGTTGTGCAGGGGAGGACTCCCCATTGCTTCAAGGGCATGTCCGCTTGCCAACACTGTAAGTGTGCAGGCTGGGGTTCTCTGGGCCGGGAGGGGGTTTGGAAGCTGAAGAGCTTCCTAAACATAGCTCAGGGGATGATAACCAAATATAGATAACCAAAACAGATACCCAAACATGGCCAGAGCAGGGGGGCACAGAGACACTGCGATGGCGGGCAACAGGTGGCCGGATCGACGCGCTTAAGGCGCTGAGGAACAGCGGCAGCACCGGGGGATGACATGAGACGGCTTTGTTGCTGGATTAGACTTATTAGTAATAGAAAGTTCTGGAAGTGACATGCAAAGTAAATGGGAGTCCCAAGTGATTTATAAGGCAAATTGTTAATGATGCTTTCTGCCCGTGTGTGCGTGTGCGTGTGTGTGTGTTTGTGTGTGTGTGTGTGTGTGTGTGTGTGTGTGTCAGCCCTTTGTCTGCCAGCTTACTGTTTAACCACTGGTGCGACGCAGTGTTTACCGGAGCAGCCCGGTGTGCGTATCGAGGCAGCATGCTCCGGGGTTCAGGAGCAGGAGCTCTCCAGGGTTTTAGCACACAGCTGTCACAAGCCAGATCAGTGACTCTAACCGCCATGCCACCTGCTGTCCTGAAAGGCTTACATAATGCATGTTAAATTTACAGCACCTTAGGAACTAGGTCTGTGTGGCTGCTTTTTATAGGTATATATTGTATATACGTAAAAAGCATGTGTGCAGTTGTGTTGAGTTGCGTCCCGCGTGTATAAACGTAAGGTTGCCTTAAACACCAGAAATCGAGCAGTTATGAGAAATGTTTAGCTACATATGAAGAGTCAACTGCATGGTAAATCTGGTGGCTGGTGTCTGCTGAAACTGCCCCCCCCTGCATTCGAGATGTCAGTCAGTGAGTGTGTAATGGTGAACTGTTTCGCACTCCGCTGCCCGTGAGGCCCCCTGGGGGGCTACATTGTCCTGTTTCCACATGATGGGAGATAATTCATGTGCTAAAATGAAAGCTGAGCTGAAATGGAATTTGAGCATTTCAGTGGCGCCCTCTACTGTGCGAGCTCAGCGGTACGCGACGGATGCTTTAGCTGGATATCCGCCGTGTCAAATTACAGAAGTTTAACAGTGTAACTGAATTGGCTTTTACATATGCCAGCACGTTTAATGAGTCAGTATTTTCACATATTTATAATAACAAATGTAAATCTTAACGACTGACAGTTGATATCTCTGTTCACCGTTATAAATTTAGTTACACTAAATTCAGCTGAACAGTAATTGTGCAGAGTGCTGTTAATACTAAGGTTATCAGAGGAGTTGGTCGTCCTGATAATGTTTGTCCCACAGTAATGTGTTAAACTTGCTGACTGTGTCCCTGTAACTTTTTAGCTTATTATATGAAAATGTTCTCATTGCTGTTAGAACAGTGAAATCTCTTCTCTGGGAAACATTCCTGAATGGGGGGGGGGGGGGTCCTGGTGAGGGGCTGGAGGCTCATCCGGCTCGTAACACCCTGGCCTGTTGTTCTCTTGCAGTGGAGGCCTCAGCCCACAGCAGCCCGGTCCAGTGTTCGGACAAGACCATCGAGGCAGCTGAAGCCCTGCTACACATGGACTCCCCCAGCAGCCTGAAGGGGGACCGCAGTCCAGGTGAGAGTACCACCCCTCCCGCTCACTACTGCCCCCTGCTGGTGACTATGGGAATTGTTTGGTCAAGAAATATTTTTGCTGCATGGTTTGCGTCGTCGCCAGCCGCAGCCTCGCTACTAAGGGCGCTTGTGTTTTCCTGCTTGTGTGTGTGTGCGCGTGCCCGTGTCTCAGACGTGTTCGTGCCGCCCTACGTGAACACGCCCGAGCTCATCCACGCGGCCATGCGGCCGGACGTGATGACGGAGACTGAGGTGGAGGTGTCCACGGAGGAGGCCGAGCCCATGGAACTGTGCAGTGTGCTGGAGGCCCCGCTGGGCGAGCCCGTCAGGAAGAAGAAAGGTACATCAGCCCCTGTGGGACGCGAGCCGTATGCCTGCAGCTCCTGTCGCAGCTGAGCTTAATTTTAAAAGCAGACTGTGAGAGGCGGGCGGGGTGGGGGGGGGGACCAGCTCTCAGCAAGCCGGAGCCCTTAAGGTCTGTTTCTGAGCGGTCGACCTCGAAACGACCTTCAAACACAATCTCCTCCTTCACCGTGACATCGGCACCTCTTTCCTCCCCCCGTGTCCTGCCCACTAATTAGAAGTCAAAACCTCGTGCATTTACATGGCTCCCTTACTCGTGTGAGTCGGCGAACACGCTCGTTTGTTTCACTTGCGCTCCAGCGGGCCGGAAGCCGAAGACGCACCAGGCGGCGGTATCCAACGGCTCCCCGGATCCGGGCATCAAGAGGAAACCTCGGGAGGGCCGAGGTGAGCGTGAGCGACGGGCGCGGGGGCTCGGCGTGGAACGGAAGGGCCCATGCGTGACACCGACGTGTCTTTGTCCCTCCTCCAACCCCACAGGAAACACCACCTACCTGTGGGAATTCCTGCTGGACCTTCTCCAGGACAAGAACACCTGTCCCAGGTACATTAAGTGGACGCAGAGAGAGAAGGGCATCTTCAAGCTGGTGGACTCCAAGGCCGTGTCCAAACTGTGGGGCAAACACAAAAACAAACCAGACATGAATTACGAGACCATGGGCAGAGCCCTAAGGTGAGCATAACATCAGACACCCCCCCCCCAGGAAACTCCCTGCTGAATTTCCCCAGTGATTGGACGCCAAGACATTCTCTAGGTTATATTTTTGGATGGTGCCCTAAGGCCTTGTTTGTAGCGGGAATTTATTCACCCCCAGGTGCCCCTTGCAGGTATTACTACCAAAGAGGCATCCTGGCCAAAGTGGAGGGCCAGCGTCTGGTGTACCAGTTCAAGGAGATGCCCAAGAACATCGTGGTGATCGACGACGACAAGTCGGATGGAGGCGGTGGGGGTGATGGGCTCCTGGGCACTGAGAAGCAGTGTGGGGGCCGCGTGCCCCCCTCCTCTGAGGTTCTGCTGACTGTGCCCGAGCTGGCCAAGGCCCCCGGCACGCTAAGGGGGGGCGGGCGGCCGCCTGCACACTCCAGCCCGGCCAGGGGGAAAGGGGTGCTCTCGGCGGCCCCCACCGCGCGGATAGTCACGCTGACGGGAGCCGCCGAGGCCCCCCAGGTCCAAGGGGCCAGCCTCCCCCCGGCCTCTGGACCCAGGTACAGCATTGTTCATATGGCTCTTGTACTTATTTTGTGGATCTGGGAATTCTGGGGGTGTGACCAGCTGGGAGGGGGGTGTGGTCAATCGGGGGGTGTGGCCATGGTGGTGTTGCATCTAATAGAGCCTGAACGCTTTAAGCAGTTTGTGTTTCCTGTCTATGTTTGAGGCATGACGGGAGTATAGCTTCCTCAATGAGAAGGTTGAGATTTGGAGTGTATGAGGCTGCACCCCGTCTCTGCATTGGCGCGTGACGGGACGTGTTTCCCCAGGACGGTGCGCGTGGCCATGCAGGTGCCCGTGGTGATGACCACATCGCTGGGCCAGAAGATCTCCACGGTGGCGGTGCAGTCGTCCCACTCGCCTGTCACCACCAGCGGCGGCGGTCCGACCAAGGTGGTCCTCCAGACCATCCCCACGGTGGTGCCGGCCGTGGCCGAGAACGGAGAGAAGATCACCGTGCAGCTGGCCAAGATCATCACCATCCCCGCCGCCCAGCTGGCCCAGTGCAAAGGCGGCCTGGGAGGATCTTCCGGCCTTAACCTGGTGGGGGCGCCTTTGGCGGTTCAGGCACTCACGCCCATGTCTGTGGCCCCGGGGACCCAGGTGGTGCGACTGGCGGTGCCCGCGCATCAGCAGTCGGCAGGCAGCCAAGTCGGGGTGCAGGCTGCGACGCAGCTCATCAGCGCCATCGTCAGGCAGGCCGACATGAAGCGGGAGGCCGCTGGCCAGACCCCGACCAGGACGCAGGACTCTAAAGTTCAAGAGGGGGCGGTAGCCATCCCTGCCACCGTGAAAGAGGAATCCCCAGAGAGCTGAGATGTCAGGGTCCGGGGGGGGGGGGGGGGGGGGTATGACGTCACTTGATGGCTCCGATTCTCCGGGCAGCCAGAGACTGTTGTGCTCGCCGGTCTGGATGAGCTTAATTTGTAAATCTGCTTCACATTTCAATTACTTTTTGTATAATATAGTCAGAGTGACTTTAAACACCCATGGACTTGACAAGACCCTGTTTTTTAAAAAGTTCTCCCACAATTACAAGTGGGACTTTGTACCACAATTTCATATAAGAAGCATTGCGGGGGGGTCAACTTGAGCAGAGGAATTGAGGGGTGAAAAAAGGGACCAACCCAACACTATAATTACTGACACTATGTATACTGAACACTAGAGGGCGATCAGTGAAATCGAACTTGTAGGGATGTCACGTTAAACACTTTGTATAAAGGGTTGTTTTTTTTTTTTTTAAATGATGAAACCAGCAGTTTGACTATCACTGTGTGCACATTGTATCCATGGGTGCTACGCGAGCCTTTCACAGGCTCCTCCGAGGGGGGAAAATGCTGATTCTCAGCAGCTTGGAAGGAGGAAGTCAAAGGGACTTTGTATATATCTCCTATACAGTTTATAAAATTTCAAAGCAGCCTTAGATCGATCTATTTCCCGCTATCTTCAGGTAAATAAGCTTTTTGTGTACAGCCCATTTCCTTTTTCTTCTTTTGATACCTTGTACCATGCGCAGTATTATTCAGAAACGACATTTTTATTTCGATGCCTGTTGGCATTGGAGCTCACGCAGACCTCGCTGTAAGTCCGCCTGCTGTCTAGCCTCAGCATCTCTTCACTGTTTGTTTTTCTGTCTTTCTGCCAGTTTAAAGAAAAAAAAAAAAACATTTTAGCATGAATCTTTGCAGCTACTGCAGATCTACATTTTCTTGCATTTATTTTTTAAGTTGAGGGGGGAGAGATGTTCGCGTTCAGACTGAACTAGTTTGTATATTCAACATTTGAAGTATATTCTATTTTGTTGTACTCTTGTTTCAAAGTGTATTCAAGTAGATTTTACTGAAATATAAGAAAAATTAAACGATTTTGTCTTTCATGCATTGGTTGATGGATGTGTCCTGTCATCCCATTGGTCGGACTTGGCATTTTATGCATTTTGCCTTCAGCGCTTGTGCGCTCTCATGCAATGCACATCAGTAACTGCAGGAGGCGCTCCGGCACTGGAGGATGAGGAATCGCTGATGTTCGCTTAAGCTAACTGTAATCCGTATATCGAGAACTGAGAAAGCGAAGATCATTTTCATATGCAACTTTGGATATTGGGCGCTTCTGCTGCAATAACAGTAAGTTGTTGGTTTTTCCTTTATAAATGTCCACATGAACCTAGACTTATCAAAAAGTTACAGGTCTTAGTGGGTATTCTACAAAGCAGGGGGTATTCTATGAAGGAGGATTTCTTGCTTAGCCAAATAACTTCTTGGATTTAAGGTAGTCTGGACTAAATGGAATTTATTTTCATTACCTTACATTTAGCCCAGACTACCTTAAATCCGACAAGTTATCTGGGTAAGCAAGAAGTCCTGCTTCGTGGAACAGCCCTCTGGACTTCTTTAGCTAGGTTAACTTAAGCTAGAAGTCATGATTGTCCAATGAGAGTTTAGGTAAGGAGCATTCCTATTGGACAGTCATGACTTCTATCTTAAGTTAATCCAGTTAACTCAAGAATCCTGCTTTGTAGAACACACCCCACCTCATCTAAGATTAAAAAAAAAAAAACATCTTGTGTAGTTTTCTTAATTGCCACTGGGTGGCAGTGTGCTTCCAATAAGAAGCAAGTTACTTCTGAAGATGGGGGGTTGCTCTTAAATGGTAGGAGCCCATGTTTGATGTGCTTAGCAGCTGCATGACATTGAATTCCTATGCTGCACATATGAATAGTCTTGAGAAAAAAAGATTAGAAAAAACTTGGAAGGCATTGCAAGTGGACAGGAAACCACTGCTCTGTCGATTGCAGAAGGAAACCAGAGGAAATGTACGCAACACGGGGAGAAGATGTGACAATGTCAGTCCTGTGACAAGCTATTCGAAGCAGAACACATTAGACGAACTTGGGTTTAAATACCTTTGAGGGGTTTAGCTACTAGGGGGCTTTTCCAGCAGTTATTGCTCAAGTCTGCTGGATCTGGAAGACCATAGCAGAATGAATCCTGGCTAGTTTCAGGCTCAATAAATCCTGGCTAGTTTCTGGCTCACCGAGAAGATGAGGGCACCAAAAGCCGGAGAGCAAGACATTTACGAGCAGAGTTGACATCCAGTCGAGAAACAGCAGTATTAAGCATGACATTTTATTATCAGGAAGGGAGCACTAACACACTATTGCACTTACGCATGAAACAGTCCCTTGCCACAAGGGAACAGGATTACCCATAAGTCTGTGCCAGGAGTGGCTTACCTTATCCGCAAAGGGCCGCTGTGTGTGGGTTTTCACTGTAACTCCCTAATTATATTACTAATTAGAGGAGTGATTGGCTGAAGAGTCCTCACACCTGGGTTTGAACAGCTGACCTACAGGTTATCCCAAAAACCTTCACACACACCGGCCCTCTGCAGATAAGACTGGCCACCGCTGGTCTATGCAGAATAAGTTACGGATTCAGCGGCAATGAACCAGAACAACACATGGCAGCTGAATTTGCATATCATCGTATCACATTCACAAAATGTTCAGTTAGAAATCTGACAGTTTATAACACAGGTTAGTATGATGGCGCGAGGCTGCAGCAGCGTTGGGTCCTGCATCTACTGACCCCTGTCCCAGCCCAGGACATCCCAGGTGCGCTTACTCTACCCCGACCCCACAAACGAGTGACCTGCGGTCAGTCCGGCCTGCTCTGATCCTGGAGTGACGGTATCCGGCAGGTTTTCAGGTGCGGTTCGTCGTCAACTTGCTGAATACGGCACTCCAGAAAGGGGGTTACCTAAGCCTCTTCTACAGTATAGCCTAACAGCACAGTGAAGGAAAACGGTCAAGGACGGCCCAGTTACAGGGGGGCGATATTTCAGTCACACCCCAGTTATGCAGCATTTGCAGAGCATTTTACCTTCCATGCATAAAAACCTGTAACCATAAACAATTTTTAAGATAAAAAAATAAAGGCACAAAAACTCAAACAGTTCTGTTGCTTTAGATCAGCGGGGGGGCATGGAGGGCCGCTGTGGGTGCAGTTTTTTCAGGATGGTCTCTCAATCAGCCAATAACAGAGGGTCCCCAGGACCGGAGACCGCCATTTCATTATTGGCTGACTGAGGTCATCCCAAAAACCCGCACTGACTCTCCATGGATCAGGATCCCCACCCCTGCTTTAGATTCAGTCCTGGGGGGCCCGCACATTTTTGGGTTTCCCCTCATTTAACACACCTGATTAATTACTAATTACCACACAGCTCTTGAGCTGAATCATTTGTGATGGAACAGAGAAAGAACTAAGCTACACAGGGCTCCAGCCCCCCAGGACTGGAGCTCGACACCCCAAGATTAACTGTTCTGACAGCAAGAGAATCGGGTCTGAAATGGGAACACAATAACCGAGACCTTTTCAGTGGCGAGCCCTGGGCCCCACCCACTAAGACTTCCGAGCAGCACAAACAAAACAGCTCCTGTCTTTCAACGAATAAAAAAAGAAATAAATTAGTTTTGGTCGACTTGTGCAGTTTGAAGGTAATAAATAGACCGAGTTCAGCCGGCTTCTCCGACCCGGTCCTTGGGGACCTACAGCAGCCGGTTGGGTTCTTCCCGGAAGCTGACGTCGCACACCAGGGACAGGTGGTCCGACGGGTAGCTGTAGGAAGGCAGGCGGTTTGGTCCGATCTGCGCCTCCGTGGGGAGATCCAGGACGGAGTCCACGCGCAGGGCGTGCCGCGAGTACCAGATGTAGTCGAGCGTGTGGCAGACCTCGCCAGAGGGCCGGATCTTCCAGGTGGTGTACGGCGGTTCCGTTCGCCCGTCTGCGCTCAACAGCTTGCAGGCGCTGTCCAGGTTGAGGCCAGACGTGGCGAAGCGGCGGTAGACGTCCTCGCAGGGCTCGGCGTTGAAGTCGCCGCAGACCAGCAGCGGCACGCTGGTGCCCTGGGCCGTCTCCTCCAGCGCCCGCAGCAGGTGGGCGCCCTGAGCGCTGCGCAGACGCTCCCAGCCGCAGCAGGCCTTCAGGTGCGTGACGGCCACGCACAGGCGGCGGCCCGTCGCTCGGCACCGCAGCGTCTGCACGATGGCCACCTGGTTGGTGTCGAGCGCAGCTGCGGCCAACTGCAACCCCACGCTTCCCGCCAGCTCAAAGCGGTCGCGGCGGACGAAGAGGGAGCAGCCGTCGGGGCCGTTGTTGTGCTCCACGTCCAGGCAGGGCGAGCGTGGCTTGGGCTGGAAGGTGCAGTGGTATCCCAGTCTGCCCAGTACTGGCTGGAAGGTGTCGAAGTAATGGTCGACCTCCTGCAGGCACACGATGTCCGGCCGGTAGGTTAGGATCTCTTCCAGGATGAGGTACTTGCGCTCAGCCCAGATCAGAGCGTCGGGTGGGCAGCGCACGAAGCTGTCCTTGCCTTCACCGAGGGCTGTGGAAGCAGACGGAAAACAGACCACTGACCAGATGCGCCTTTAAATGGACCTACATGCACTTATAAATACTGTTAACAGTCAGCAAGGCTCCACATCAGTGGTCCCCAACCTTTATTTCGTCACGGACCGGTTTAATATCAGAAACTATTTTCACGGCCCGGCCTTTAAGG
>JAODJU010000050.1:8118972-8137761 GCA_026776725.1 Gnathonemus echidnorhynchus | reverse complement strand
CTGGAGCAGGTGGGACGTGTCTTGGAGGTGCAGAGGGAGTCTGATGACTGGATGTGGGGTGGCACTTCAATCCACCACACTTAACAACCAACCCCCCCCCCCCCCCCTTCCGCGTCTCATAAGTATCAGGTCACTCAGAATGCTTGTCCAGCGAGGCAAAAATAACTATTTGCATTACAATGCAAATAACATCAAAATCAGATTTTTTTTTAACAGCTGTGCCATTAGCTAGTCACTGCTAATTGTGGCTTCAGAGTGACTTCTAATTACTTCCGAGAGCAGAGAAAATGAGCTCAACACAATTATCTTTACCTTTTAGCGAGGAAGATTATTCACCATTCTGGGCCTAATTTCAATTAATGCCCTCATTGGAGTTATATATGTCTGTGATTTAGGGTGATAAATAATTCAGCCACTCAGTGGCCGTCATGTTTGCCAGTGTAGGCTGACTGCCCCCCCCCCCACTGCTTATGCACATCACACACACTCCCCCAAAGGTTTATTGACCTAATTCTGGATTTAAAAAATTCAATCAGTTCTACCTGAAGTCATCTATTCCCCTTTGCCAGAGTAAAAGATTCAGTTCTCCCAGTCTTTCCAAAGTCATTCTTTTCCGCACTCCCCGACGCACTCCCATTCCGCACATTGTTCTCTGGAAGCTTCCCAAGATATTTTGCGCAGAGGTGGAGATGTTCAAGCGTCTGTAAAGTTCATCATCAGGTTACAACAAGAATGCCTTGTGCTGCTGTTTTACTTTCTGGTTCCTTGAACACCTGTTTTGTTTATTAACCTTCCTTCATATCTTAGCGGGGACCAGCACGATGAGAAATCCACCGATATTTCTTTGGGCTTAAACTTTATTTCGAAAATAGGAATGTTTTATTTTCATCGTGACCTGTTGCTAAAGAGATGTGGGTCGCCTGCAAGGAATTCCGAGCAGGATGTGTAATGATCGACTTTCCGATTCCACGGTCTAAACCAAAAATCTTAGAATGTTATGTTTTTCACTGATGCATTTTATTGCCCCCCTCTCCCCCTGCGTGGGCAAAATCTGATAGAAACATCTAGAAAAGCCTAACACATCTGAACCGTCTGTTAAATTGAAGTCAGTCTCCTGGTGTAGAGTATGCAGTAGCTGTTGAAGACTAAGAGGTAATTACTTTGAGAAAAGTTTAGACTATGTGCCACTATAAAAGTTTCTCCAAATTGTTTTTAAAAGACCTTTACTAAACTTCTTCAGCTCAAATTCTTGCCTTCGCTTTCTCGCTCCCTGGATATGTGCAAAGGCTGTTTGTTTTTACTAAATCTAAAGCGCATATCATCAATTGCCCTTGTCAATTCATAGCACTTTGAGTTGGAGGTGTACATCATTGAGACTGATAGTAAAGGATAGAAAATAAATAAGATTTATATAGAGCTGCTGTCGCCACTTGTGTGTGACATCTCTACCCTGCCCGCAGCGTCAAATTCGCAAAAAGGGGTTGAAGCGCCAACAGAAAAGTTGTGGTATTTCTTTTGAAGCACTCGTCGTAGTGCATTTCTTATGTCAATCGATCTTATTTTTGAAGTGCTGTGAAATAAACACGTTGCTGTCTACCTGGGCACTCCTCGCAGGTCTAATGGTCGCCTGACAAAGCAAGATGGACGAAGGCAAGCTCTCTACAAAAAAAAAAAAAAAAAATCAATTCTGAAGCAGAAAAGTCTCTTCGGAGTACTTCGTTCAAAGGAACAGCATTCATAAATTTCATGTGTTCTGTTTTAGCAATTTCAGAAGCAATTATCATAGGTCAAAATGTTACTTGGGAGGTGGATGTTCTATAGCAATGTTTCCCAACCTGGTCCTCGGGACTCACACACGGTCCACATTTTTGCTCCCTTCCAGCTCCCTCCCAGCTCTCAGTCTGTGGGAAACACTGTTCTATAGGGCAGGGGGACTATGGAGAAGGCAAATCATTGCTTGATTGCTTGGTTCCGGTGTGCTGGGAGCTGGGAAGGAGTAAAAATGTGGTCAGTGTGGGGGTCCCTGAGGACTGGGTTGGGGATCACCCTGGGTGAGATGCCAGTGTATTTGAAGGCACACACTATGGGTAATTTATGGGATGCCACCTTAGGGAACTGCATGCTTTTAGACTGCATAAGAAAACCAGAACACCTATAGAATCAAGCCCACAACCCTGAAGCTGAGGTCCTATAACAACTAAGACACCCTTTCAACAACCATTCTCAACAGTCCCTTCTGGAACTGCCCACACTGGCAGTGATTTTTGAATCAGGCCTCCTCTGTGGGATCAAAGGGATGTTTGCATCCCAGGCAGGCTGCAGGCTTCTGGAGCAGGTGAATGTTGAAAGACGGGCGAGACATTTCTTGGTTCCCCTCTTGCCAAACCTTTGCTCGACTGCTAAGGGACACCGAAAGGGGGATGAAGGAAAAAAGGAGATGAAAAACAACAGATGTCCTTATAGGCAGGAGACGGAGGTGAGAGAGCGAGGGAAGTTGAAATTAATTAAATGCTGAAATACCCCCCAAATGAGAAAA
Source organism: Gnathonemus echidnorhynchus (assembly GCA_026776725.1). Classification (NCBI taxonomy): domain Eukaryota; kingdom Metazoa; phylum Chordata; class Actinopteri; order Osteoglossiformes; family Mormyridae; genus Gnathonemus; species Gnathonemus echidnorhynchus. The sequence continues at coordinate 8,135,225 of JAODJU010000050.1, read as the reverse complement.
GGGCATGGGTATTCCAGTACCCTCCAGCTGTGTGACGGCACTGTGCCACAAATGACCAGCCAGTGCCGTTAGTACGCCTGCCAGAATGCAGGGAGACAGAGAGCTCGCTACCGCCCGTCTCACAGGCTCTCAGGATCTATTGCTGATACCTTGGAGGATATGGGGTTCAGAATCCCCCCCCCCCCGAAAACGCAGACGATAAATACGGCTGTACAAGCCATGCCGAGCGCTGGCCCCCACACAACAGCCCCGAAGGCAGATTTAAAGATGCGGAAGCCGGGGGCCATGTCCCCTCCCCCACCTGCTCCGAGAGTCGAGGAATGCTGTGCCTCATTGCTTCGTTACCTTTTGTTTGTCCTTAAGCATATCTTCTGAGACACAGGCGATAAATCTAGATGTGGTGCAGCCATGTGACTGGGTGGGGGTGGTGGTTAAAACCCACACAGGAACAGGGGACGCCGACAGATAACGAAAAACTTCTTTAAAAATAAATGCAGCATAAGTAACCCCCCGCTCAGCGGGGGGACAGCGTGATAAATAACGTGTGGTGCTTAGCTAGCCGTAAGCAGCCGTCAAGCGAAAATAGCTAAGATCAGTCTGCCGTCGTTTCAGCCGCACTCTAATTTGCTGTTTGCGTTAAACCTGGATTCCGCCGCATAGCACACGTGTTCGTCCGGCTTGCCGCTCCGGGCCGGCCGTCATTACGGTATGGTGATACCAGCATCAATCACATGGGAGGTGCCCACCTGAAAGTAGGGTGAAGAATGGTGCTCTGCCTTTGTTTTTCCTTGTTGCTATAGATACAGTGACAGATTGAAAAATCTACTCTGCCAGGCTTGTTTGGAACTTCTTATTAGAGCCTCTGGTGTAACGGTAAACTTAACGGTCCCTCGTGGGTAATTAAAGTGAGCAGCTTCCTCCTTTTTTCCCTGCGCCGCGTTCTCTGCTGACAGACGTGGAGATGGGCGCCGTGCCAGAATGGGGGAAATTAGGCAGTACAGGGGCACGGAATATCACAGGAAAGTAAATTTGTATGTTTATCTTGGTCACGGAGGTAGTGCTTACACCGCCGGTCACCACTTGTTATCCATGTTCTGCTGGAAGATTAGAGATATTTACAGAGATTTATCCATTTTTTTTAAATAAAACAAAAGACTTTGCTCCTGCCTCTTGAGAAATAACTGTTACTTCTGTGCCGAGATACTCAATTGTCTCTCACGGGCGAGGTGGGGGTGGTAAACACATTCGGATTCTGAGCAGTTAAGTGTGTTACCCTTCGGTCAATCTCTGCTCCTGTCCTTCTCTCCATCCACTCAAGCACCTCCAAAGTCCCTCTTGGGCGAGTGACCTTGTGACAGTGTCAATCCGGGCTGTCCCACTGGCTGCCCTCGCAAAAATGAAGGAATCAAAAGTGCGATGTCGGTGCTGGAGATTTCCTGGCAGTGACACAGCAAGGAGGCTCTAAAGTGCGGGATTTGGGGATGATCCAGAGGACGGCGCACAGCCTGGGGTCATCGGCACTGCACGGTCTCCCTGCTAATGTCAGCACTGCAGCAAATCGGGTGTTTATTTATAATCATTTAGCAGATAGGTCACTGACACACATGGTCTCATTTAGCAGGGAGTTCCCCTGACAGGCGCCAAGTCCCAGAGCAATCAGAACTGCCCTCAGCCATCCAATGTGGTCGTCCGTAGTGTTTACTTCACCCAACAGTAAGCCCCTGTCCCCCCTTTACCTCTTTATCTCTGACCTTGAGCAGAACGTATGGCAACAGTAAAAAGCTCTGACAGCTGTGGTGTGTCTCATTTACCAGTGAGAGGTTCCTCCTCCTGACTGCTTGGGTCAGATAATGAGGAGCTGAATGAGAAACCCTTGGGTGGCCATGCCTGTCCCCTCCTTGCTCCAGCTGACCCACCTTGGCATTGGGCCCAATAGTCGCCAAGGATGATGGATCAATTCCTCGAACTTGTGGCTCCTCCCCTCGTCCTGACATTGGCACCGCTGCCTCTACAGCTGTAGCCAGCCCGAAAAGGCAGGGAGACTCTAACTAAGGGGTAGGGATGCGTGCTGGCCCTCGTCGATCACCTCGTATTAAGACCCCATTCCCACATTAGCCAGCGACTCAAAGGTGTACGCCGTCAAATCTCGATGATTAAACCGCTGGAGGTCCAGTGGAAAAAGGTGGCCCGTCATGGCAGAAAGCCCAAATGAGAGAGGATCATGCTGGGATTAAAACTACTGCAAGCTGCACGCTCGAGAAACAAATCTCAGTCGCTGGCAAGCGCAGTCTGTCGCGGGGCCATCCGGAAATAAATACGAGTTCCTGAGTGGATTCAAATGATTGCTGCCTCCGCTGATAAAGAGGAGCGGTGCTTTGGAATCGCACATAATTACAGGTAGGGCGGCACAACAAAAGTGTCTCGGCTACCAGATATTCACCACTCATGGATGCTGAAGGAATGGAAAGGGGGGGGGGGGGGGGTGTGTGTGTAATGAAGCGTGTCCAGCACATGGTCGCTAAAAACAAACTCTCCCTCGCGTAGGAAAAGCCGCTACACGGTAACAGCCATCCCCACGCGGCTTGGGTTGACAGATACATCAAACGAGCACGCCTACCGGGGCGAGGAAAACCGGCGGAGTACAGACTGAGAGAAGGAGAGCACCTCTATCACCCGACAGGCCACCCACGGTTCCTTTTAATATGGAAAAGAGTTCAGGAAGAATGGTGTTTTTTTATAAAAAAAAAAAAAGCATTTTTGCTGTACGTGTTTGGTGAGTCAAAGAGTGAGCGGGAGCCCGGCGAAAAACCCTATTGGGCACACAGAGGAAGGAGGGGCCGTTCGAAGGAGAACCAGAACAGATATTTCTTTTGACAGGCGGGAATTTGCTGCGGCGGCGTGGGCGAACGGCTTCGTTCGGGGAATGGCTGTATCTCGAATGTTCCTCTACTGATAAGCCTCACAATTGGTGGGGCCCATCTGAGGCTGAAACATATTAAACAGTGTGATCGAGCTCTGTGTTACATTCTGAACGTCACTGGCTGTGGTCTCGAGCTTTATGCCAGTAGCCTGGTACAGGGACAGGGAGGATACGTCAAACCCATTCTAAATAATACTGAGGCAAGAGCTATGGACTGAATTTGTGAGCTATGGGTTCAGAAGCCTTGTAATGGTGAAAAAGAACTGGTGATGACTTGCTCCTGTGAAAGACATAGCTGCTAATGAAGAATATCAGCTTTAAAATGCTGTAGGTTTCCCTTCAAATTTCATCACTGCTTATCCTATACAGGGTCATGGTGAGCTTGGCTGCAATCCCAGGAAGTACAGGGCAGAAGATAGAGGACACCCTGCTTAGGATGGCAGACTATCAAGGGGTGCACAGTCACAGACAATTAGAGATATGAACTCACCAAACTGGAAATGTGGTTGCATGGAGCAGGAACGTGGTGACATGGAGTAATGTGGTGACATGGAGGAGTAGTGTGGTCACATGGAAGAGGTGTGTGGTCACATGGAGCAGGAACATGGTCACATGGAGGAGTAGTGTGGTCACATGGAGCAGGAACTTGGTCACATGGAGCAGGAACTTGGTCACATCGAAGAGTAGTGTGGTCACATGGAGCAGGAACATGGCCACATGAAGCAGGAACTTGGTCACATTGAGGGGTAGTGTGGTCACATGGAGCAGGAACCTGGTCACATAGTGCAGGAATTTGGTCACATCGAGGAGTAGTGTAGTCACATGGAGCAGGAACTTGATCACATGGAGCAGGAACTTGGTCACGTGGAGCAGGGACATGGTAACATGGAGCAGGAACATGGTCACATGGAGCAGGAACATGATCACATGGAGCAGGAACTTGGTAACATGGAGCAGGAACATGGTCACATGGAGCAGGAACATGGTCACATGGAGCAGGAACATGGTCACATGGAGCAGGAACTTGGTCACATGGAGGAGCAGTGTGGTAACCTGGAGGAAATCAACTGCTCTGAAGGCAAGAGTCCATAATGCTACCATAACACTTGTAGCTACAACCTTGAAATGGCTGCACCATCCTTCACATCCCGGAGGCATTAATGTGGTCATGCCTTCTCATCTGCTAGAGGTGTTGTGTCAAGCTGCACATAGTAACAGGGTATTAGGAAATGGAAAAAATATGGGAAACCACCAGTCTGTCTTCGTAACATGGAGAAAGGAAAACTGTCAGGCAAAACATCTGTCGGCATCTGCCTGCCATGACGGAAGCTTCAGTCCCAATGTTTCCTAATATTACCAGTCAATGATTTCCATCTATTGTCTCCTGCGTGCTTTTGCTGCTGCTCTGCAGGCTGGTGAAGAATGAATGTTTAAGCGGGATTATGTAACAGAGGACAATATGTAACTGCGCTGTCGAAACAAAAACATTTTGTGGCGCGAGCAAACAGCTCCAGCTACCATCTCTCTAACGCCGTCTGACAGCTTCTCTGCTCTTTAAGCTCCTTAGAAGATAAAATTGCTGTCAGACGTATTGCAGGCACTACATGAATATGTTCCCTTTAATATCGGGTAATTGTGACGCCGACTTGCCGGTTTTCAGTGCCGCCTCGCATGACTGAGCGATGACTTGAAATTGAGTTGAAATTTACAAAAAAAAAAAATGTTCTGGGTTTGTGTAGTATCATGCAGAAAAGTACAAAGTCACCTTTGAATTTGTCTGATTGTTTGAAGGACGTAGCGCTTGGTTGTCTTGCGGTCGAATGAAAGTGCTTTCCCGTTATTGATTACCAATCCAAACATTTGGCAGTGACCCTCTACTGGAAAAGTGACTGGAATGTAGCTGGGTGGATGTTTGGTTAATTCACTAGACAAAAATATAAGAGAATTTAATTTCTTCCAAGCTGCTGTTCTCTTTGCTAATTTATTTGTAATTAATCATATTATGTAGAAAGAAAAATGATTGAATGGAGGCTGTGACTTTCCACCTTCGAAACTGTGGGTTTGATTCCTGCCGTGTGGTGAACTGGAGTCATTAAATCGTCTGAAGTGTGAGCTTGTTCTTTATGATTGCCTGGCCACCCAGGGAGCACCCTGCCTCGTGCCCTTCGCTTCCTGAGAGAGTGTCCTGGGTTGCTGTGACTGTTGCTGAATAGAAACATAATTTTCACCGGGCGAGCTTGGGTACACCCCTGAACTTTTGTGAAATCCTCCATCTTCTGTCATTGTGCTAATGTTACGGCGGGGCATGGTGAAGTGAAGGATGATCCACGTTACAGCAAAAAAGAAGAGAAAAAGAAGAGATTTTATTGACGCTGAAAAAAAAAAAAAAAAAAAAACACATAAGAAACAAAAGGAACCACGTAGGCAGGTAGAAAACAAGAACTAAAGCAGGGAATACTCAGCCACGCAGCAGCCCAGAGAGCAGGGGAACACACTAGGGACAGAACAGACACTGGGAAACAATGGCCAGCGACACCTGCTGGCCAAATGGGTACATGACTGACCAAACAGGGTTATGATGAGGACCAATACTGACAGTTATGTGTCCCTCTGTTTGCCAGGACCACTGGTAAGGTCCAGAGTGTGCCCAGACCTTCAGGCACTCATAGGGATCCTCAAGGGGTAGGGGTCATTTTGAGAAAAACTGTTAGCATGGTGCTAAGTGCAGGTTTACAAAGGACAATTATGGAGATGCTTCTCACTGTTCAAACTTCATCACGTTAATCTGGGGACATTTGCATCAAACACAACACTGTTACCTGCTACAGTAGGAATCAGTAAAAATATCCATTTCTGCTTGGTCACTCCTGGAATACAGGAGGAGCCAAGAATGGTGATGTTAAGTGTTTCCTACAACCCAACAAGCAGTCTGTTTGGCATTATGGTTACATTTCTTGGTATGATTTACAGACTTGCCAATCACAACACTGCAGGGTGACGCATTTAGATGGATCATGCATCATCATTCCGGACATGGAACAAAGATCTCACCTGGGTTGGGGTTCTGAGCTGGGGGAGTGTATTTGGAGTTTGACCTCTGCTCCTTAAGAGGAATGTTTGCACTGTGAACTGCACTGCAGACAATAACAGCACAAATAATCAGGCTTGTGGGAAATACCGTGAAAGGGAGAGATGTTCATGCTTTCTTAGCAATATCTCTTTGCAGCTTCATCTGTCTATCTGCTCACGTGGAAAATCTGTACTGGATAAGCAGTTATGGAAGATGAATGGCTGTTGTTCTGTCCATCCCTCTTTGAAAACACTTACTCAGGTGAGCCTAGCCGTGTTGTCAGTTTTAAAATCTGTTTAGCTAAATTTTTTTTAGACTGAATTGATTTCCACAGTGCTGTCCTTTTCAAGGCATATCTCTGTCATGTTATGGAATGGAGGCAATATGTTCAGATCAGACCTTAGCATCTTGGTTTTCTTTTGTCTTAGATGTTAAATCTTTCACTAAATATATCTGTATTTGCAGAAGTTCAGAGGGGAAGAAGATTGTAATTCCAGGAACCCCCACTTATAGAACAACGCCTCAGAAATTTTTCCCATCATCCACTCACTTCCCATCATGCATCAGAAGCTGTGGGGTTCCCTCCGAAACTCTCGCTGTACCTCGTCTGAAGAATGTCATTAGGCCACGGTGGCCCTACAAATAGCGAGCTGGCACTGGAAAAGGAAGAGGTGCGGGTTTAACAGAATCAGTTAAAAAGTTTTTGGTTCATTTTTGGTGCCAGTCGGACGGTGTGTGTTAGTGACGAAGCAGATCTGTGTGTCGTAAACATTCTACTCCTCCTGTTCTGAACTCATATATCTAATGGCTTTTCATGTGAAAGGCATGAAAAAAAGGAGCCAACTCAGATGACTACAGAGGGGCTGTATTTCACTGACAAGCAATGCATTATGGGGCCATCAATCGCTGTATTACCTTGTGTGGAAATAAAAAAAGAGGGGGAAAAAAATCTAAACCTCCTTCCGGGCAACTGAGCAGGTGGTCTGGGCTGCTGATTAAATATCGATGCCGCGGAAATGAAACACAGTAAATCACGGTGCCTGTTTCTTGCGACAAAATGAATGTACAAGCAGGCCACATTTGTAAGGGCACCTTTTCCAATAGAAACAATTAATATACACAGCAGGCACCTTGTATCGTCGAAAGGGGGGAAAAAAACGATCGCGGACTGCAGGGGGAATCTTGGGAAAATGAGATGATATTGTTTTAGGGGAGCGCAGGTTCCCAAAGGAGCGACAATTTGCCACAGGATGAATGTGTTGATTTTATTTATATTGCGCATGTTAAATATAGAAAGATTACCTTGTGTCTTATTCATGAGAGCAACTCAAACAAGTTCTTTTGCTGATGTAGGCTTTAGGAGAGTGCTCCTGTTTGTTTGATCGCTTATTGTAAGGCATACCGGCCAATTACCGTATCTGGTTGTGTTTTGAGACCATTTAGGGACTGACATAACAAAAAATAAACTAATTATACACGCTACCCTGTAAGACGACTGATCTGTTTACCCAATTAGATGAAAAAAAGCATCAAGGTGGTCAGAGAGAAAAACCGGCTCTTTGGCTCAGGCCAAACAAACAGCAGTATCTATCCGGACTGACGGAACTTCTCCAAGGCAACCGTATTGTCGGCAAGACGGGGAAGTGGTCGGGCAGTTTATCCGCTTTGTGCTGGGCTGGATTCTGAGAGACTCGTAGTGAGGGCACAAGCACTCCCTCTGGCCCTGCGACAAACCCCGCCCACGTCCACGCATGACGAGTCTTTCATCAAACCGCCACATGGTCGGTGGTTTGAAGACGGTTCCTTTCCCCTTTTCCTCACTGCAATAATAACAAGGATGGGAAACTTTCGGAAAGGCTGTTCCCGAGGTTCAAAAATTCTGCCGTTCCACGGCTTTCGCCACACGGATCCGTGTCGTGAAAAAAAAAAACGAAAAGAGGAGGAAATGAGGACGACACGGTCCCGTGCCCGACTGGCACGCCGTAACACATCCATTATCTCGAAAGCCTAATTTCGGAATTGGTTACTGCTCTGGCTCGGCTGAAAGACTTCCAGCCGGAGTCCGGGACCCTGTGATAAATCCCCGAGGTCGTCTTCGGCCCAGGTGCGCCGGGCTGTGGTCTCCCCAGTACGCTTCACTTCTCCCACTCATGACGAGCTCAGCTGCAGATCCGTCCACTTAGGGCCTAGTGCTACTCTGCCTGGACCAGGGCCTGCAGTGGGGATCAGTAAGCTGGAATAAAGGGGGATTCCTGGAACAGGCTTCAGGCTCACTGTGACCCTCTACTTGGATGGATGGATGGATGATGGATGGATGAAGTCTAGAACAAGAACATATCTGATTTAATCTGTCAGTGCAAAAATGGCTTTTGTGATGTTTACTGATAAGAAATCATGGGTGTCATTTTCAAAATACAATATACAGAATTTGAACTTGGGGAGTGAGTTGAGCGACGCTGAAGGGCACCTGAAAGATCCCGATAAACCAGGGATGTCCGCAGAACATCAGAAGTCGGTGAGCGCCGCTCAGACGCATGGAGCGGAACGCGGAACGCGGACACATCACCATTTACCAGGCCGCCGCCCTCGAGATGGTTCCAGAACACTATTGTGGGTCCTCAGCTGGCGGCAAAACACCTGCTTCAGCCCCGTGGCCCCGGAGACGGCCCAGGTACACGTGTTTATGAGGACGCTGTGTTCTCATCTCTGAGACAACTAGAGAGGCTCCGGTTTGTATTTAATCTGTACTGGGGGGGGGTTGTACGTGCTCTGTGAGGGCCTTTCAGGAGTGTTTACTCTGGCGAGGCACCCTGCCGCTTTCAAAGGAGCTCGTTTGTTACCGAAATGTCAGGTTTCCTGTATCTGTCAGCGTGCCGCATGGATTTTACTTTTGCTTATAGTCTTGCCAGTCCTCTGACCCCCTCCCCCTTTTCATTTCAATAAAGCTGCATTTTCCCTGCGCCTCTCAGTCCAGGATTCCTAGTCGGCACGATCGGGAATCCCTAGCTGGAGCGGCTAGGTGCATATTGCAGTTTCCACACTGTTTGGCCACAGAACATGGTCAGTAGGTGGCGCTAAGGAGCTGGGATGGACGAGACCTGTGGCGGCATCATGTGACTTTCGCTGGGGTTGGAGTGCCGCACGTAGCCCCCACCTAACCTCCTCCTGGCAAGTTAATCGGCCCTCCTCCACTGGGATATGTATACGGGGAAGAGCCGCAGGGCCACTGGCCCAAGCTGAAAGCTGATTGGCCCCCAGAGTACCTCCTCCCCTGTCACTCACCGATTCAAAACATGTCATTGGCTAATGATAAGGTCGACCCCTCTGTATGAATTATGGCCCCTCCTGGAATCACCCCTGTCCCCCCAGCCGTCCAGCGGTGCCATTAACTCAGGCCGCACTGCGATGCCCCCCACCCCCCAGTGCGGCTCTGCACTGCTGTACCAGCCTTTTAAACAAATTGCACCTCTAGCCTTGAGCTGGCTGCTTTGACAGATGGGATGAGAGCAGTGCGTAGCTGTTAGCCGAGTGGCCCTGTCAAAATGGCACTCCTTATATTTCAGCTTTCCGGGAACTTCTGAGCACTTTCCCCCGCCACACCCTCCCACCTTCCTTTGCCAATTTGTGTGATTTAATTGGAGGATTTACTGCCCAGTGCAAGGTGAAGGGTTGTCCAAGAAACAATTTAAGGCCTGTGTAACTGTCAGCACAGTGGAAGGGGGCGGGCATTACATAATCACTTTTACCTTTCCCTTCTTCTGGCTGGATAGTTTGGCCTTTTTTTTTCCCCCTCCCTGTTACTCCAGGACAGAATAAACGTATTGAAGCCCAAAGAAAACAAGCCCTGTCAGGGATACAGTACAGCTACACCTAGGATAAAGCTATTTGTTCCTTAAAATCTGGAGGATTTACGAAGGCCTGTTGTCCGATTTTGGCTTTCGAGCACTATGAATGACATCTAATTATCTGATAAAAAAAATAAAGCAACACAGTGCAGTAGCCACATCCGTTTGCCAAGGTGTGCAGGAAATCCCACCACTCATGTCCCGAGGCACAAGGGAACAAAAAATGTCTCCCTGAGACCCCCAGGGACTGTACAGGGTCTTAACGCATCTCTCGCATTGTGCTACTGTCAGGCATATCACCGGACAGCTATGTCATGCGTCCCCAGTTGGCCAACCAATCAGATTCATTAATCTCCAAGGGAGCTCCGTTTCAGGACTCATTAGTCAGATGAAGTACAAGTAAATATCGACTCCAGGTAAATACTCCAGGGTGCTTCTTTCTCCCCGTCTGACGCGACGGCTTGATGTTCAGGATGCACCAATGTGTGCAACTGGAACACCTTAGTTCCGTGTGACGCGGGGCTGGTGCATGTAACCACACAAGCAAAAACATCCACGGATTTTAGCTCATACTCAATTCAATTAATATTCCGTTGCTGCTGGGGAAAAAAATAACAGGCCTAATAATCTGGATCTGATAGGAGTAGGCAGGTCTCAATGGAGAGTACTGAGTTTTTAAGACACGGTGATTATCTGTTTAACTGGCTGACACTCTTCCTAAAAGAGAAACACACTATCATTCGTCACGGACTGAACTCCAGGAATGATCGGCGGAATTAAGTTTTCTTACCCACACATTAGAGGGTTAATCGAACGTACGCTCCCCCACCATTCATCCCGGGCCTGGCGACAGCCCCCGCCACTTAGCCATCGCCTCACTCTTCCGCCCTCCCCAGATTTATTCGTTTTGTTTCTCAAGCAGCCCACAGACAAGTGGCTGTTTATCAAATTGCCTGTCAGAAAATGCCCGGAGAATTAATCAAAAGCTTTTATCATACTGAAGAGTTAACTTTCTTCCGCTTTTAATTCGACGAATTGGATTATCCAGGTCTCTTGGTAAAAGGATTGGAGAGGAGAAATGGGTGGTTTCAATATAAAACATCCATTTATATTTTTGACGTATTGTACCCATGCCCTATTTGGCCTGAATTCAAAAGCTTTGGGGTTGATGAAATTATGCTCAGCAAAATGTAATGAGAGCTTTGTGAGTCAGGTATATAATATTAAATGTCATCACTGCTGGTTTCACTTCCAGAGCAATCTGAGAGCACTGTTGGCAAAGTGTTGGGGCTGTTTAATACTACACATTTACACTGTGACGGTAAACAGCCTGACCAGACGAGACCGACCCGGCAGTGATTGAAGACCTGCGTGAAACATGGAGAAGCAAAGGCTGGCCGAGTCAGGACAGGGCCGGACATGAGATGGATGAAGGACCAACATGCGGCGTCAAGCCCTGTGGAGATGGGCAGGCCCTGAGGAGATGGGCAGGCCCTGTGGAGATGGGCAGGCCCTGAGGAGATGGGCAGGCCCTGTGGTTTTACAGTAGAGCTGTGTTTCCTAATCCAGTCCTCACGGGCCCCCAGACAGTCCACAGTTTTGATCTCTCTCAGCTACCAGCATACCTGTGCCAGGTATTCGGTGTCTGTGATTGGCTAGGAGAAGGAGGGAGCAATAATCTAGACTGTCTGGGGGTCCCCAAGGACTGGACTGAGAAACACTGCAGTAAGGGGTGCTGGAATGGGATAGACGTTGTGGTCTACAGTAGATGGTGCCTCTAAATGGAGCAAGGATGTTCTTTAAGGAAGCATGAGCAGATAGAAAACTATGTATAAGGAATTCCTCTGTAAGATACCATCTGTCCTTCTATAAATGCTTAGTCAGTACAGGAATGTGGTACTTTTGTAAGATCCGTGTCATTTATTAATGTTTAGTCATGATTCATAAGATGAAGCATTCCTACACATACTTGCTTAAAGGTTAATAAAGAACCTTCTGGAAGTTTTAGTTCCCCAAGCTTTAATAATCACAGGGGATGTATTCTATGTCGTTTAAATATTAAAATGGCATATCTACACTGTACTCAGGATCTTCTGCAAAGTTGGGCTTCGGTAAGAGAAACTTTAGGCCGAAGCACTTCTTCAATTTAACAATGTTCCATCTTGCTACTTGCAAAAAATAAAAATGTCTGGAACCTCCAGAACAGTGGAGCACGGAAATGGTGGAAAGTTTCAGGCCAAAGTGGGGAGTGTTTGCCAAAAGCTGGGGGGGGCAGCCTTGGCAGAGCGGTAGCTGGACGCCCTCGGTGTAGAGAAGCCGAGGATGCCGGGCAGCTGGGGGGGCCTGGATGAGTGACGGCACGGAGACGAGAGGGGGCGGCGGAAAATCCCACTGTTTCGCCGAGTCTGACGTGCGGGCAGGCGGACGGAGAGTGGTGGGGTGATCTTGACATCCGTCGGGAGCGAGTGGGGGCTGAGATTGATGGGGGCGGGGGCAGCCAAGGCCAAGAGGCCGAAAGGTAGTGGAAGGTGGGGGAGACACGTGGCAGGTCTAGTCGGAAGCCAGTGGTGGGGGCCTCTCTCCTGACACGCCGATGTTGATGTTGATGGGAAGCGATGGGGAAGCAGCGTAATTTAATCCCCCCTGTCGATGCTCTAATAGGGCCTTGTTATTAAGCCCGAGTGTCATTCTGTTTGTGTCTACAGGCCTCTAAGGCCACCTTGCACGCTATCAGCCCCCCGCTGTCCATTTTCCCACTCTCGGGGTGAGATGCGCGGTGGGTATGTGGGTCACGGGCTGATTGCTAACCCTAGTGCACCTTCATAGTCACCGATACCATAATCGGCATTATGGATTATTTCACATCATGCTCAGCGTTAAATAAATAGAATGCAAGGCTGTCATTAGGGTTGTTTTAGAACCCTAAAAATATTCTTTACCCCCCCAAAATAAATATACACTTATTTGATTTATGTGAATTCTCATTCATTTTTATTACAACCAGAATTAAAGTCTTAGCCCCCCCCGCCCCCGTTCAGAAACCTCTACATCGCCCTCCTGGTACAACATATCATTCCCTGAAAGCAAGCAGCCTCGATGAGCAACAGCAATATTCAAAAGGGTCCCTCGTGTCATTCGGTCTTTAACGTCTGAGATATAAAAATAAAAGCAGTCAGTCGATAAGAAATGCAAATTAATCCTGGATGAAAACAATCCATCAAAGAATCCCGCTGAATGCTGATCCCGCCCCCTTTGATGTGAGGTCACGCAGGCGATCGATCACGTCGGCTGATTCCTCGCCGTGCCGTGTCCGACATCTTATAATAAGATTATATTTCGACCTTCCGTACGCCGAGTGCTTAAATGCGCGGTCTTCATCTCGCTTTGAGCGCCCGAGATGTCTGCCGCGGAGTTGGTGACCCCTCCCCCTCAGAGTCGAACCGCGGCTGGGAGCTGCCTCCTGGGGAGAGTCGTGTGGGCCTCTGGGCCCATCTGTGAGCCGCCCACATGCACCCCCGAGTTAATCACGCTGCCATTTTACCTCCATTTTACAGCTTCTCCAGACCTACCTGCCCAGAACCTAATCCCCTCTAAATATTGCTTCAGCTCACCTCTCTGCCTTCCTCTCCAGGTACCGAGATAACATGTAATGAGGTCCGTTCTCCTCCCAGAACACCTCTGCTTCTGCTTCTCTCCATTACCCGTCCACCCTACCTCCCCTCTATTGTTAACAGAACTCCCTCACTCTCGATTTCTTAATCGCGGGGCTGCCTTATCCTCGGATTTCTGAGCCTCGTCGCGTTTGGTCCTCTGTTTTCTCTCGCCGACCCGCCTTTTGCTGATAAACTGAAGTGCTGTTGTTTCATTTTGCCAAGGAAGCCTCGCTCTGCTGTAATCTGCGGAGCCGAGTTATAAATGTGAATGGAAATAGTGTTTTTTTTTCTTTTCCCACAGCCCCAGAGAGAAAAATGGCACCTTGTGTGTGGTGACACAGTAGGTCCCCGGGTGCTGGGAGGTGGGTGGTGAGTCAGAGAGGGCAGGTTACTGATTTTAGAACGGTTATAGCACTCAGGAGGGGGGCTGTTTGCGAGACAAGTCCTCATCATCCGTTGGCCTCTGTGAGTTAAGCTGTTACCCGTCTTTGGTCATGCGATGCTGTTCCCTCCTGATCAGCATGGTAGTCTAGCTCAATGTTTCACAATCCAATCCTCGGGGACTCACAGTCGGTCTATGTTTTTGCTCCCTTCCAGCTCCCTGCCAGTCAGTCCACATTTTTGCTCCCTCCCAGCTCCCTGTCAGACAGTCCACATTTTTGCTCCCTCCCAGCTCCCTGTCAGACAGTCCACATTTTTGCTCCCTGGGAGGGGATCTGTGGATCCCTGAGGACCGGACTGGGAAACACTGGTTTAGCAAATTATTAGACTCCTGTAACTGGCAGCTGTCTTTATTTCATTCATCAGACTGAATGTGACTTTTAATCTATTGCCTCGGCTTTTCTAGAAAGTTCCACATAGTTTGACAGTAAATGAAAAATAGCTACTTTATGACTAATAATGGTTATTTTAAGGGACCCTCACCAACAGAGTCTGCAACATCAGAATACATTATAATTAAATTATAATTAAATGAAGTCTGTTCGCAATTACCAATCTGGAAACTGGTGTTCCATCAGTGCTTTGTTACTTTATGGATAATTGATGTTTGATGGTGTCATTGTTGCTGAATTGTTGTGCATCAATGAGGAGGGAGACAGAGTTGCCAAATTTTACCCCTGAGCTGGTCCTACTGAAGTAGGCCTTGGACACGACTCACTGTATAAGGCTTCTAAGCTGTCTAAATGGATCCTTCACATTTCGGATGCCTGGTCCGGTGAACAGGGCTTCCGTGCATCTCTTAAAAAACTTCAGAGTCTCCAACTCATTTACCAGGATCGTTTTCGGGTGAATGTCATCTTGACGGGCACGTCGACATTAACTGGCCGGGTCTCATGCGCTGGAGTTAATTGGCTGAAGGGAAAGGGAAGGGGCAGAGAGAAGAAGAAATGAAACATGGAAAACAACCTTTCTCATCTGAGGAGACACACTGATTAAAGCAGGACGAGGAGCATTTTGGCCAGTCGGCGTGTCTCTCTAAGGTCGTACGTTGCCTTTTTAGAACCAAAAATTGCCGAAACACTGCATGATTCTCCTGCTTTTTCCCTCAATTTGGCATCTGTTTCTAAATGGAATATCAATTTATTATGGAACCCTTTTCTCCAGCTCGCAATAAATCTGCATCATTCAGAAAGCGGCTTTCTTTGTACTGTCTATACTGAATAGGATGCAGGTCATTATAGTGCAGACACCCCATCACACACCAAAGGCAGCTGCTGTGACTCATTGGCAGAATCATGAGAATTCCCAATCGGCTGCCCTGGTTGTGCGCGGGAGACAAGGATCTCCCACTCGCATGTCTAGGGGGTCACATTCCCAAGCCGAAACACCACCAAACCACATGTTTTTGGACTGTGGAAGGAAACCGCGTAGAGGAATGTCTTGCGTGATTTCTAATCGTGCGTCTGGTCTAGTATGGAGACCCAGAGCAGTCCCCCATGGAACACAGAGTGCCTGGTGCGCCCGGAACCACAGAGGTTCTGAAAGAGTCAGCTCAGAGATCCTACATAATCCCCAAAGCGCGGTCGTCGCACTTATCACTGCGAATCATCGCGGCGCTGTTACTCTTGAGCGTCATTGACCCCGATCGGGGGAAGATGACGCCATCTGATAATCGCCATGGTGGAGAGCGATACCCCCACCCATCCCCTGAGCAACATAACGAAAGCTCAGAGGATGTAATCAATACAGAGTGGCTGCAGATTGGAGACAAGTCATTCAGAAACACGGTTAAGGCTTCAGACGATCTCAACGCCTTACATACTGTAATTTGTACTGAAGAACCAAAGAAGGTTTTATTTTTCATGTATAGATGGAAAAGGGAAGATAGCGGGACTGAAATGTACAAATACTTTTATAGCAGTATATCAACTTACGGGGGATGTTTTTTCGAAATACTCTTTCGCAAATTAAGTCATTTGGACTTCAAAATTAAATCTAGCTTTTATCTGTTCCAGACATGACCAGATGACTATTGAGTAATATCATAAAATACATTATGATCCGCTATATGGGGCCTAATACCATCCCATATTTACATATCATGTGGCATTTTATTTTCTGAGTGATGTATCATATCGCTCCATAATGGTTGTTCTGTCAAATTGAGTCTTAATGAGGTTTTATCCCAATAATATTTCCTGTAGAGCGTAAAAGCGCTCTCTTCACAATTCGTATGCGTTCTCAGTTTCTGGGATGTACGACTTTCATATTCCGCTTGCCCCACACATGCCCTGTTTTACCGCCCCCCCCCCCCCCCCCCCTTT
>JAODJU010000050.1:8097764-8118872 GCA_026776725.1 Gnathonemus echidnorhynchus | reverse complement strand
CCCCTTTTTTCCCCCCCCCCCCCCCCCCCCTTCTGTGAGGGAAGGGGTGTCCTAACAGGTGCCATTTCTCATGTCCCGTCCCACTTTTGAGAGGAAAAAAATTCTGGGAGAACAGCAGGCCTCCAGCGTCTCTGAAAATCAAAGCTGGAGGCGGGGGGTGGATCGGCGGTCAGGACCCCCACACCTGACGGATCGCAGATGAGAGCAAGGTGAAGAGCAAGACAGAGAACGCTGGAACTTTCTTTGGAGTGCATCAAAGAGGCGGCAGGTGGGGGGGAGGGGGGTGTCTGTCAGCTCGCCTTTTCATATCACCGGGCTCGAGCTGAAGCAACAAGGAACCCGGACCCCCGCTTTCAGCGACACTGCATGGAACTGCGCTGCTGCTCCCCCCGAATCACAAAATGCTAAATTTGAAGCAGCGTCACATTATGGTGCAGAACCCAGGCAACAACACAGGTTCTAATCATAAAACTCACAGTTAGACTCGCCTGTCCCCCCCCACCCCAGACCTGCTGAAACGTGCATTTTATGCCATCAAATCTGCCCCGAAATCAAGGTTCAATTTATTCGAAGAACGTAAAGAAGTATCGTTATTGACCCATACAAGACATCAGTATATGAGATAGCATTTGCTGTATTTATGTAACCATTATTGTTATATTATTATCATATTAATGGAAAAATTACAACAACAGAAGGTAATTATTTTTCCAATAAAGCCAAAATCAACATGCCCTTGGTTTTCATTTGACACCAATCCAAGGATAAGAAGATTGATTTCTGGAAACAGTGATTACAATGATGGCATTCCTGTATCCAAAGGAGAATGTGCGTGTCTCTCACCCTATAATTCCATTTTATTATTAGTTAATCAGGAAGACAAAACTAATTTACACTGTATGAGTGCAAGTCATATGCACCTGTAAATTTATGCATGTCATGTTTTTTTATTATTATTGCAAATGAGTCTGTATCTCATTGTCAGGCGACTGCGTGATGAGGCATTGAAGTACTGGCTCCAGATTAACCTAATGTCACACAGTGACAGTGAAAAGTAAGAAAATAAAACACTGGGTGGGGGGGCAATGCAACAGATGGCAGCCAATGGGAGCAGGCAAGTGTGACCCCAGCGAAGAAATCCAACTTGTGACCCAGTCTAGTACGCTATGCTAATTAAAAAATTACCAGATATCCTAACGAAATAAGAAAAAACAGTAGGCGTAACATCGCCGAAAATTGCTACACTCAAAAGTAATTTTGACTTATGTGTCTCTCTACTGCTGAGGGCTGTTGGAGAGTGAAAAGCTTGTGTAGGATGTAATAGTGCAAAATAAGGGCTACTTGTTTAATAGCAGGGAAATGGCTGCTCGGGCAGTGTGGAGCCAGTGTAACCGCAGTGTGGAGCCAGTGTAACCGCAGTGTGGGCCTACAGCTGGGCCACAGAGCAGGTGGCTTCTCCCCCTCCACCCTCTGTGATAACATAACTCCTGGGCTTCTGTCTAAAGCGCTGGATTTCCGGATAAAGGCATGAGAGAAATCAGTGTGTGTTAACAAAGCACTATCGCACAGATTGGCTTTTATTTCTTGGAATGGTGACTGGCACCGTTCAGTCCTGTGCACTGGATCAGTGGTGACCTCCCAGTAGTATCGGTCAATGCCGTTGCCAGGCTTGAAGAAGTAAGAATTAACTGATGGCAAAATGCTGGGATAGACCTCAAATGTTTTTGTTTTTTTTCTTTTAATTGGGAAAACTGAGATTGCTTCTGTTTCTTTTTCTTTTTTTTTGCGGTCTGACATGTTCCTCTCCCAAGTAGCACCTCTGCTGGTTGCACACTCTGCCTGGTTTACAGTGAAGCCACCTTGTCTCTTTGGTTTCAGGTCTGCCAGCAGATAATAGAAGCAGGAGTTGCCAACTATAAATAATGATATAACCAGACAAGATGTGTGGCACAGTGCACTGCCTATGAAATGGCAGAACACAGCTGGTGCAGTGCGCAGACCGAACGGCATGTTCACAAATCAGTGGGATCCGAACAGCGAGAGCGGCACAGGTTTGTTCTTGGTAATAGAGGTGCCACAATCACATTAACTGTCTAATACTCCGCAGAACTTTCCGAATATTCTAAACTTTGAGATGGCGTACCATTCATTCATCTCTTTGCAGTACTTTATATGGCTAGAACGGTCAATGAGGGGAAACTACAGGATTCAATTTTTGCTAATAAATAAAACCTCTGAAGGTTTTTCCAGATCCTCTCAGTGATGGAGACATCGCAGTTTCACCACTGTTCAGTAACACTGCCAAGATTCACTGAATTGTAGGGGGAAGCCTCAGACAAATTAGCACACGTCTGATGGTATTATATGGTGGTAAGAGCAAGACAACAAGTGCCAGAAGAGTAACGCTTGGCTAACTGCATCTGAGTCAGCTGAATGGAGACATCCCCACATCCCCTAGGTGACAGAACACACGCATTCATCAACAATGGCCGACATAGTCAACAGTAAGTTTGATGAGGTAAAACTCCTTCCTGTCGCAGAAAAGCCTTAATGACTTTGTGTCCTGCTGTGCAGTCTGATTAAATTCCTTCACTCATTAACAAGATCCAGCTTGGCTGTTTCTGTGCCTCCACTGAGGAAGGATGACAACCTGAAGAGCTACCTCATCGCCCACATGATTCTAAACGGATAATTAACAGCATAATTAATGGGGTAATTAATACATCATGAATTAATTGTTGCATCACTAGATTAAACCATTGAGTCCGTCTTGCTAAAAAAAGATGGTTGTGATAGGAAGAGCCAGGGAATATCTGTAGGATTGTCCTTGAATTAGTATTTCTTAAGCAAAAGATCTTTTCAAAATTTCATTGATTTCCATAAACAGAACATGTCACCCTTGGTGTGCCACGATTCTTCTTCGACTGTGCATTAGTCCATTATTCAAAGGAATCTTCTTTTCCATTATTTCTCATTTAAACTCAAACATTTGTTCATGCAAAAGGAACAACATTAAGTATTAAAAAATCTCCAGAATGTTGTAGCCCAACCGCAACGAACTGTGAGTAAAACAAAATCATTCGGAACGCCTCGAAGATGCGGCAGCGCTTCAGAGAAGACGTCCCATCCCATATGTCTCATCCTGCTTCTGTCGTCTTTCCTCCTCGTTGGAGTGGAAAAGGAATATGAGAAGCACACACAGAGTTTCTCTGACCAAGGGGCTTTGACAGGCTGTGTCCTACGGCAAAAAACGTCCAATCTATCCTGAACCCTCCCGGTGTGTACGATGAAATAATTCACACTGGGGGAGCCTGACCGCTAGGCTCTGGCGTGCTTTCACCGGGGCTGCTTCCCCATGAATTTTTTAATTTAATTAAAAGTGTGGCCTTAATTGATTTGGAAGTGGGGCAACAAAAAACAAAAATCAAATCTAGAGCACCTGTGAGCGTATTGAGTTTCTGTTTCTATTAGGAGTGTTAAGTGTGTTCTTTCACAGTCCATGGGGGTGGATCATCTGTGGAGCCCCGTCATATCGAATCCTGTACAGGCTGGATAAAAGGGTCAGTAGACTGGCTTGCTAATTAGCCAGAGTGCTTGGCTAGGCCTTGCCCAAGAATCGTGAAGCGAAGTCACAACTTTCTAGGAGTCTCTCGGCTGTCTCCTTCAGTCTGAAGGACTAGAGTCCATCACTTGGGGTGACGGAATAGTGCCAATCGCTCGGGGCAACGAAACAGAGCCAATCTCACGGGGCAAGCGGCCATGTCTTTTTTTTCAGAAAGCAAATGCTTCTAGAAGAGTGTTAGACTCTGGGGAGTCGCAGCCTAGAACAAACTCTAATCAGCACGTCTGCAATTTCTCCCTTTGGCTCGCATAGCAAATTCTGGTTGGAGAAAATGGCACTGATGCGTCTCACTGTAATTTCGGTCTGGCACCGAGGTTATGGGATTCATTAGAAGGAGCACAGAACGTGCGTCGGTCTACATGCCAGCTCCGCTCTGATGTTCAGGGTGGATTTTAAGCGGCCACCCATGGCTGGGTATCAGCTGCATGGCAAATATGATTCATCTGGTGCAGCTGAAGAAAAGAGTGGAGATTTACTGACACAATGCATTGTTTTATGGTAGATTTTGGTCTTTTATACCAGTTGTGCAATAATTAAAAAGTGACATATATTTCCATCAAAGTGATCTAACCACAAATCGGAACGTTGATTGTTAATCTGGGTTGGAAGCAGGGTTTGTGTGTCTGGACTCATTTGAGGAGGTCATTTGGTTGCCTGCTAATGACACCTTGTGACTGACACCCCTAACTGACAAGCGGTGCTGTTTGGTTATCGGGGAGGTAAGAACGTAAATGATCACACGCAGCGACACAAGAGAATATTTATTCTCTTATTCTAAGGGTGAAGGCCTGAGAACGAGGCCTCATCTTTTCTCCCGTTTTCTGCCCTTTAGCTCGGTCCCGAAGGAAGCCCGTCTTGGTGGCGCCGGCGACTTGAATCAGCACTGATAATGTCGACATGTCCATTGCCTGCTCTCACGGGGACTTCCTGAAAAAGCCAGCTCTGGCCCTGGCAGTAATGGAAGCGAGTAAGCTGCACAAACAAAGCCGAGGTTCTCACCTGCCCCAGGTGGCGTGACAGATCCGGTTCAGTGCAACTGCTCTGCAGCACGGTCGCTAAAAAGCTCGCCTGCATAGAAGGCAACCAGAGGTCGGTTGGTATGAGGGTTTATATCCATGTAAGTCTGGTTAGGCCATACTTAGCAAATGCCCAGCTTGTTGGTCAACCCTGGTCATGCATTCCGATACTGTATTCTTCGGTGTTGAAAAATGACCTGGATCATATCTACGATTTTAATAACGGTAGAGCTCAAGGTGGAGATAGGATGTGGGGGAGGGGGGGCACTAGGTGAGCTCATTACATTTGTAGAATACGCACACATTCGGACAGTTGCATTGAGATGTTGTAGTATTGACATACGGTTTTGTATTCAAAATGAAATTTCAAATCAAATGAGCTTCATACTGCCCATGAAGATGGGGGTTGCCTCGACAGGCCAGTGGGCCGGGATGTCCTCTGCGTCAACTGCTCCCGCCGTGACGCTGCAGTTTGACCTTGCGTCAGCAGAACAGCACCGCAGGTGTGGCCTCGACCGCAGCGGCGTGCTAATGGCGCGAGGCGCCGGACTGGCGAATGCAGCCCCGGGGTGAGAAACGACTCGCGGCCACGCGATGCCCGGGCGGGTCTGCCACTGACGTGAGCGGGAGGGCAGCTGGGAGACCGCAGCGTGACTGGCAGGGTGGCAAATGGAACATTTAACGTCGTTGTACTCGGAGAATTCCCAGTGCAGATTAAGGCCGAATCTGCATTTGGCCCCGTGTTCTGGGGGCAGCGACGCCTCCCGGTGGCGAGCGGGCAGGTTGCGGCGGCTCCAGCATCTGCGATCGATACGCCGGGGGAGGAACGAGACGGGAAAGCCATTAAACGTGAAAGTGCCCCCGATATCAAATGAATGCACCATTGCACCGAGGCGGGGGGAGAGGCCCGGTCATAGGTGGCCCAGTGCTCCCAGCGTCAGGTTACTGATGAATTTTCTCCCCGCCGGCTCGCCGACGAAGAGCCGCCTCTGTAAAATTAAACAGCCAGTGTGATGGCGAGAGGCAGATCGCAACCTCTCCTTTCACAACGCTGCCCCAGACCGCAGCAGAGAGGAGAAGAGCAGCACACAGACCAGATGGACTGAGAGCAACAGAGAAAACAACTTTACCCACTGCATCCAGCTAGGGTATTGTGGCTTAAATAATTAAAATCCCAATGTGCTGAAAGACAGCTTTTTGGAGCATGTATTTAAAACCCCAGGAAGTCCGTGCACCAACCGCCCCACCTGTTTCTCAAATTGTTGTTTTGATGTTGTCTGTCGAAAAGGTCGCCGCCGTGCCAAAACAAAAGGTTCTTTAACCCATATTTGTCAACAATGATGCATACAAGAGCGGACGTGTTGCCTTTGTCCAGTGACAGCTGGATATCGAACCCGTCTACCTCAAAAGCTAACAAATTAACTGAAGTTCTTGCTCTATTTCGTGGCTCGGATCAAACGTTTGTTTTGAAGCCACAGAAAAATCCAGGGCATTATGCGAATTTACAACTGACAGGCGCAAAGCGATGTAAATAATTCACAATTACACGGTACAATGTATACTGGCTAGTGGTGGTATTTTAAATAAAAGCTTTAAATAAAATAACACGGCACAGCAGCAGAGTTCACGTTCAGCTTAGATGTGCGGCAGAAAGCATAGCTAATATTCCTTGTTAGGTTTCATTATGGCTACACTTGGCATTGAACAATACAAACGAAAATACACTTTAGTGGCTCAGGTTTAAGCTCTGATGTGCGACGGTCAACCAATAATAAATGTAAAACTAGGCAAGATAATTTATTCAAATATTTAAAATAGCGCAGGTTGACTTTTGCCAGCCGCACGCCCTCTGTGTGGTTTCTGGACATCGGTAATTGTGTGAGATGGACCTACTCACTGTGGATGTCCATACTGGGGCCTTTTTCGGTTTCCCCGTGAAGCGGACACGTCGATGAGAAGCCCAAACGGAGCATGACAGGTAGGTCAGATCTCATTTGCTAACAACAGTCTGCCTCCCACTTAAGGGCAGGCTGGAAAAGTAGCCAATTACAAATATAGGACAAACATGCCATTGAAATGTCTGCTTTCCCTTTAAACGGAATGCGAAGTGGAAGGTCTTGTCAGACTTATAAAGACACATAAAGGTTACTTATAGAGCTATGGCAGCATCCAACACTGTCAGACTGTAATTTTGGTCTCCCGGTAAACAAACAATAAAATCACTTAAATGTTACTAGTTTGCCCTTTCTAAAAAATGTCAGCCCCTTGACTGGTTCATTATTAATTTTGTTCAATGTTTAATTACAGTCAGTCACCTACGAGGAACTTGTTTTGTCATTTTTTGAACCATTTATTTAATGATCATGCTGTATTTTTAATAAATGAGTGACTTGGCATCGGGAAAAAGGGTAGGCTATTTATTGGACCGGAACGACACATTGATGTTAATTATTCTTTTTCAACATATGCACCTTGATGTATCTTTAATTCTTGATTTTGTTTTGCTGGTAGGCTACTGCAATAGCAGCTATTCATTACTATCGTTTGGTTTCTGGGAGTTGCACTAAACATATAACTTCAAATAGATTCATTTTGATATATATTGTCCATCCATCCAGCAAGGCAGGAATCACATGTAATGGACAGCCAGTCCCTGTAAGATCTGAAAGACACTGGACAATAATTTGAACCAGTAGTGATCAGTAGAGATTTTTGATACGAGTGAGTCTGCAACCTTCACCTGCTCTGGCTTCCCTCTCCATTCCCTTACCACTGTCCCGTCGACCCCTCCCAGTACATCCCAGCACCGGTGGACGACTCCCCATACTCACGGCCAACTGTAATACACAAGGCAGATATAGTCATCTGGAATGACTGAAGGCAAACTCTGCTCGGGGGTGATGTGTATAAAATGAACAAATAGAATTAAAATGCAGCAAAGCCTCCTGTTCCCCGTTAAAATCCCGCATTGTAAACAGCGTGGATTTGCATTTTTAAAGCAAACAGACCCATCCCAGGCATTCTGATTGCGTTAATATTTTGTGCTGTGCTGGACAGATTCGGATCCCCTCTCTCACACACTATAATACAGCCATAATACTGTGATTGAAATTATAAAGCACTACAAATAACAGTGAAGGAAAAACAAACAAATAAGAATCAGCTTATATAACTATATAATCTGCATTGGCATCCTGTCCAGCTGTGTAGCTCTGTCTGGTGCCCCGATCTGGTGCTCTATCAGATCAGCAGTTGTGAAGAAATTATATATACAGCCACGGAAAAAATTAAGAGACTACTCTATATTTTTAAACAAATCTGCATTTTTATATCCTGGTTTAATCCTGGTTCTGCTGGCAGAAGCTACACTGAGCAGCAGGATGCTTTCAGGTTCAAAATTTCTAAGACAGCAGAACACAAGAACAAGGTGAAGCAGGAGACACTGGGAATGACCAGAATCCAGCCAGGTAGAGGGTGGAAGTGACTTTAATGGCAGAGATGACCGTTAACTTATCCAGCAGTGCCTCGTGAATCGGAGGATGACCTCAAGTGACCTTCGAAATGAATGGGAAACATTAAGTGCAGGTGTGAAGTGCACAGCTAGGACAGTTCATATCAGGCTCCTAGAAGCAGGACTGAAGACCATAAAGCAAGGAAGAAGCCCTTCATTAATGAGAAACAGAGAAAAACCAGGCTGCAGTTTGCTAAAAAGATATATATCAGTCACAGACGCAGACCCATAAACTGAGAAATGAGTGAAACAATAAATTGTGCTGTGGTCTCTTAATTTTTTCCATGACTGTAAATAACATATATATGTATATGTATGTATATGTATGTATGTGTGTGTGTGTGTATATGTGTGTGCCATTACAGCAGTTCAAAAATCCCTGACTTTGATAAGGAAGTTTGTGTAATTCATATTCAGATTCTCTCCTCTGTTGCATTTGAATGTTGCACATGATTAAGATCGCAATCATTTCCAGTCTTTTTTTTTGTATAGTGTTTATTCCCCTTTGTCCCTTTTATCATTTCTTCTTGTCATCATGGAATGAATGATAATTATCACGACATGAAAGTTAAAAACATGACAGTTTACTCCCTTTGAAACTCTTGTATTCTGCTGTCGCGTCGTCCCTCAGCGCATTGCGAAATTCTGCCTCTCTGTAATTTTCTCTGCTCTAAACCATCAGGAATTATTGCGCCGGAGAACCCTGCATTTTGACTTCTGCAGTGATGTCAAATGGCCGAAGACGGTCGTGTAGAATGACTCTTCTCTTGAGCTATTTACACATTTTCCTAGTAAATACTGCAAACGTAGGACAGGGTATCGTGTTTGAGTTGAGTCATATTTCCCCGAGATCTGTCCTGGGGAGGGGGGAGATGAATATGGAACGAAATGTTTCATATTTGTAGTCTGGTGGCCTTAATATTCTGGAAATGGTGTAAAGAAAACTGAGTGATATGACATGACCGATTTTGCGTGTCATCGTGTTAAAAGGTTTTATTTCCACTGTTAAGGAAGGAGCAAGTCAGTGTTGCCAACGGCGCCTCCTGCTGACCCCCCTGCTGACCCCCCTGCTGAGGTCTAACTCACTCAAACACCACCCACGCGCTTCATGCAAGATCAAGTCTTCTTCCAATCAGCCTTCTGACGTGGCCTCACCCTCCGGAGAATCTTTCCAAGCAGAATTTCTACTCGTTGAACTTAAAACATCAGTTCTTTTTCCATCTTTGGTAATTTTTTTTGCAATTAGATATTGTTTTTCACATTTCGTTCCTTGCAAGGATATTTAATTCCGCCATCTGATTTTGCCATCAGGTGGGATGGATGTAAGATCATGCCTTATGAACACTTAAATTACACTTTCTTTCAAAATATGCATCATGTGTCACAACAAACTCAGTATTTGTTTTGTTGTTAAGAACATGTGACTAGTTTGATGTCGGGCACAAGCTCTGGGAATTAGCTGAAGGTCTTAATTTAAATGTAATGATTTTCTACAGAGAGAAAATTATTGTCATATATGAAGATCTGATTCAGACTGGAATCTGACCTTTATGTAGCTTGAAGAATTTTGGCACATTTTTAATTTGGTACACTTTAATTTTCTCACCCTTCACTAATGCGAATTTTACCGGGATGTTCTTGCGTTGGCAAAACGGCGGCTGAGATTTGGAATTTCCCACAGGTTGGACTGTATTGAAAATACCAGAAGTCCTCATTCCCTTGGAGAGCTTTCATACGCCTGTTTATCTCACCCATATTGGCAGCTCGATTCCGACGCCATGCACACACAGGCACTAAGTGTCAAACAATCTGGGTAATACAATCTCCCAGGTGTGGTTTGAGCCCATAAATGTTGAGATGTAAACAACAAAAATTACCTGTTAGGAAAGTACAGGTCTAACAAAAAAATATGGCATGCTACTAAGCTTTAGAAATATTAATAAATACTTTTCTCTCTTCTAAACACTGACATGGTTGAGATATTTACCACTCAGTCTGTGCAGACAGGACCAGGAGGGATATAATGTCGCTCCAGTAAAGCTATAGAACAGATTCACAAGTTTTGAATGTAAAGCTTAAGGCAACAGCTTCATTTCAGCTTCGACGTCCCTTTAATTCGGGGATCAGAGCATCTTGGCATTTGATTAAACGGAATTACATGGCCCCAGTTCACCCGCGGTGGATTTTTCTTATGCAAATTCCACGTGTGGCCGCCCACTCGCCACTAGCTGGTGAGAAGCCATTTAAGGTAGATTTGGCCTGCTCCACGGCGTCCCCGGGCCCAGCCCAGGCAGGGGCCGTCCTCGCATCACAGTATCTTGGCAGCGGTAGATGGAAAAGTCGAAATGTCAAAGCCAGGGAAGATTTTGACTCAATCGCTGCCGTCTCTCTCGCTAAAGAGAACAGTCCGTGTTTTTGGCGTAGGAGTAGAACACTAGAATCCTTATTATCAATTTTTTTCAGCTCAGTTTGCTGACTGAGGGAACGGGGGGGGGTAATATTGTTTTATGGCAAGCCAACAGAGCAAAGTAATTATGAGAGAAGATGTACCGTACACTATGAGTAAACAGCAGATGTCAAAACTATTCCCGTTAATAGCCGCCACGCAAAGTTTAAAACAAAGTTTCAGATGAAACTAATTCAACTTTGTCATGTGTTCTTTTAAGGGGCCGTACATTACGCACAACGCAGTTATGGAAGACTGTAGCAACTTAGCGTCTTATTTTAGAAACTGTAAAGCTTGGCTGGCAAATCTTAGGGATGACTTTTTTGCACGGGCTTTGAGCTAGTGAACCGCTGGCACAGGGCTCGTCTGGAAGGTTTCTGCCAACAAAAAACTGCCTTTACAGAAGCCAGCTGGGTGGATTCAGACGGAGGCAGCACAAGGCAAGCTCGCTATTTGTAAAAATGCAGTCTCTGGATTCATGTTTACAAGTTTACAAGTGCCTTTTACCGCTGCCTGTTTCTGCATCCCTTCCTTGTGTCATTTGCGTATCAAGCTTTATCTAAATTTGCAGAATTTAAAATGAATTGTTAACAAATTCCCTGGTTTACCGAATTCCGACATCTGTGGTCTCACTGTTCTGCTGCCGGTTCCATCTCCATCCAGTACCGTTCACATAAACGATTTGATGGTGCTGACCTGGTCCGAGGTTTCGCTGAGGTGGGAACTCGGAACCGAATGCTAAGCCAAGTGCTACTTAAATTAGGAACGTACAATACCAGTCAAAAGCTTTTGCAAACACTGAGACGTTCTACATTCGCATGTTACTCACTTAATATTTACTAGAAATACACTCAATATTCTTTGCTAACAAATAATTTTACAGTATGTTCACCATTTGAGTAGGCTTTCTTTCTACAAGGGACTTTAAATACTGCCCTGTTTCATAAGATGAAGCCGTTAACAGGATGTCAGACATGCACTGTTACATACTCCATCCATGTTATAAAGGAAACTTGTTTTATTTGACTTACATTTTCATTTATTGTTGTTCACTCAACTTTCCAGTGCTTAACAAGAATAAAAAAAAATCTGCAGTTTATGAACAAAATGGAAAAGTGGTAAAACCCTGTGTTGTACAGAAATGTTTGACTGGGAGTATACCTAGATACGGGTGTAGGCGTCATTAGAATCACAGTATAAATCTGTATTTGTCCTTCTCTCCTCAACTCCATCTCATAGACAGGTTGAGACCTACTATAGAGGGGACACCATAGCTACCGTTTAATGATTGTAGAAGGAATGTCCCAGCTATTCTACAAGGGGGACTATAGCCGGAGTTCAAGAGACAGTGTGGCTGTTCTATATGGGTTAGTGTAGGTGTTCTGGAAAGGTACTGTAGGTTCAGAGAGGTAGGGTAGCTTTTCTAGTAGGGGAACCATAGAATTATTTGTAGAGGTAGTGTAGGAATTCTAGAAGAGGTAGTGTAGGAATTCTAGAAGAGGTAGTGTAGGAATTCTAGAAGATGTAGTGTGGGAATTCTAGAAGATGTAGTGTAGGAATTCTAGAAGAGGTAGTGTAGGAATTCTAGAAGATGTAGTGTAGGAATTCTAGAAGGGACAGTGCCATGGGTCTAGAAGGGTAGTGTAGCTGAAATAGAAGGGAGTGTAGTGGGTGTAGAAGTGCAGCGGAGGTGGAAGACTCAGTAAAAGGCTTTGGCTTATTGATCATATGGGAAGGATCGCTACCTTTGATGTGGCGATATTATGGGCCACATCCCACAGACCTTGGTGCTGAGATGTTTAATAGCTTTTAAAAACCTCTAATTCCTGTGTTGCTCAATTTTGACTTTTGTATATATATGCGAGTACGTATCTGCATGCTGCAGAACACGACACGGGCAGAGCTAAAGTGCACGTTCATCATTTTCATTATTTTGATGAATTCCCCATTTTCCCACCAAACTTGAGAAATTACGCTCTCAGCCAGACTGGCAAGGATCCAGACTGGAGATATTCCCCCCCTCACCCCTGCTCTCCCAGACCCCCTGAGGGCTGTACTGGGGAAGAACGCATCTACACCAGGCGTCTCGTGAACGTAGAATCATCTGGCTGCTGTGCTATGCCCCTCCCTTACGTTTCTCCCCTGCTCTGATCTAATTTTTCATGCAGCAGAGACAGACTTTGTTATTTTTTTGTTTTTGTTTTTGTATCCTGTCCACCGCGACCACACAGATAGCGCCCCCCCCAAGCATATCTGGATAGACCTGAAATGGGCAATTTGTTTCAGTTTTCTGACAGCGCAACGCAAAGAAGTTTTTCAAAAACTGCGTCCGGCAGAGAGGAACTGGAGTTTTTAATGCGGTGGTTGTGTTGAATATATAAAGCCTGCGGTGCTATTTGGGTGTGAGAGTGGAGATGCCTTTAGCAGCACAGAGGGAAGAGATGTACGGCAGCCATTTTGATTTTAGGAAGAGTGAAGCACACAGCAGGCACCTAGCCAGAGATCAGTGTCGTGGGGGGTCCCCCTGAATAGATCTGGGACTGAAGCAAAATTCTAAGGGGTGCAAAATTCCCATTTTACCACCTGGCTATGTGGCAGATCTGTAAAAAAAAGAATTTGCAGCTTGTTATTTTAATATGTGGCTACGTAGCAGCTTCACAGGGACATGAAACTGCTGTTCGGTTTCGGGAAAGGAATTCGCCATCAAGGCCTGGCCGTATGCTCCGAAGCGTCAGTTAGCAGTTACAGGATGGATGGATGAATGGAAGGAAGGATGATAAGAAGACATGGGTGAAGTGACTATATGAGCTGGTCATGTGACGATTTATTTCCCACCAACCAGTTGAGGTCTCTGTGACTGTGACTCTTTATACTCAACTGGATGGTTGAAAATCTAAAAAAATCTTGGTCTGGGCTTTTGCTCTCTGGACCTGAATTACCCACCTCTGGTGAGGTTCACCTAAAATCTCCACGAGCATCCTGGAGACTAAAGGTCATAAACTTCCAGGGCGCTATAGTAGTCCAGCATATAGCTGCAAGCTAAAGTCTGACAACCGCTAACTGTCACTTATGCAGATTCTTAGCGTAGGAGGAACAGAAAAATCACCTTTATTGTGCTCAGAAAGGCGCAGTCGCTCATGTCATCTGTTTTGTTCGCACAGTCTGACCGTAGAGAGGGTGTTCTAATCGGCAAAATGAAAGCGAAAATTTCATTTTCTGGGCCATTGTGGCCAGGAATAAAGACACAAAACATGACCTCCAATTAGCAAAGAACTTTAAATTGGAGTTCTAATCCTTTAATGTACAGGGGTGGAGAGCAAAGTGTGTCACCTTTAACCCTCTATATAACTGTGCTAATTTAAAACTTAAGCCTCCTCCTCTTTTGGCCGGAGGCTGAGAATTAATTTAAGCGTGAATGTAATCAGAAAAGCTAACTTCCGAAGCCGTGGAATGAAAAAGGCGAGTTAAATACCTCCTGGGTGATTTATCAGCAGTGGAATAAAGTTCATTTGAATGATCACAAAATGTAGCATTTATTCTTTAATCGTCTCCCCCCTTGAATTATCTGCATCCTTTCATACAGACGTCATAGAATTTTTTTTCCAATTTCCGTTTTTATTCGGAGGCCATTTGTGGCGTTGCCCCACACGTCTGCTGTTGCGCGGGGCAGGCAGAGAATTCCGGAAAAGTCCAGCGGTTCCTGCAGGTCTCCTCCCAGCCTCGTTTTCTGCTTCAGGATGCCCCGCCGCATGCATCCGAATTGCTGGATGCCCATTGGCTGCGTGTTGGTGCCTGTTGGTGCCAGCGATCTCAGTTCTTGGCATCAGTCCCTCTACTCTGGTGTGGTTGGGGGTACATCAGGATTAATGCAGGTGTTTCTCAGTTCAGCCAGCATTTATTCCCCTCCCCAACCATCCCCACCCCAACCACACAGCAGCCTATGCTCAGAATAGAGCTCAAGGCTCTCACCAGAATACTCATTGCCTTGGTGAGGAGAAGGTGGGCGGAGCCTATTAGCGTGGCACATCAGCATACCTAGAGGTCCGCCCACACATCGATCAGATTGGGTTCCTAATTAGCCACTTCCCTTCTCCTCTCCACCTCAACCCCAACCAACCCTACCCCCACCTGTGACTCGCGGGCATCTGCTCGCCGTGCCGTGATATTAGGTGATTAAAAATCGCTGTCTCAGAGGCGGCGGTGACGGCTGCGCCTGCTTGAAGGGGGCAGGGTGCCGGGGTGCGTAAAACCGTCGATACGCAGAGCAATTTAGATTCCCGGGAATCTTCAATAAAAGATTACACAAACAGACTCAATTTAACAGACGTGGCTACCTCCCCCGTAGTGCTGCTGGGAGCCGGTGAGCATTAAAACACATCCTGTCTGTTTGCAATAACACCTATTAATTCTAAAAATGATACAGGCTTTGAAGAATGCGGATCAGATCTCATTAGATTATGTGGTGGTTCTTGGGTTTAGGGATTACAGCTGCTGTGTAATTGTGTATCAGTGTGTTTGCAGCCAAAGTGTGTCAGGTCGCTGGGTAAACTGCTGCACTGAGCCCTCACGCTGCCATGTTTCCTATTTCTGCCCCCAGCTCTATGTGAGTAGAGTTTGCCCGTTCTCCCCGAGCTCACATGGGTCTGCCGGCTGTCCTCCTGCAGTCCAAGAACCCTTAAACTACCCGACAGTACTGTGAGCGCCCCCCTTCCCCCGTGTCCTGTTATTTCCGGGGTGGGCTTCAGGGTTGCCTACGTCCCGACTCCAGATACGTGATGCGGAAACCGGATCAATCTCTGCGGATAATTGAATGAACCGGCGGCAGTTGGGATTTCTGAAAAGCCAGGCAGGTTTATAGAAGATGAAAAATAAAAGAAATAAGTTAATTAAAATGTAGGATTCCTCTACGAATCTGATTCCGGGCTGACGTCTGTTGCCGTAGGAGATTAAAGTCGGGATGCTGTATATCCATGGAACTCAGCTCCACACTGAGCCGGACCACCCTAGGAATGAAGTGTTTCCAGTTAAATTGTATTAGAAAAAGTGAAGTGATGAACATGGCATGCGGTTCAGAAGGACACCAGAGGGGGCGCTGTGGACGACTGCTACCCGAGGCTAACTGGAAGCGGTCAATCACCAAAAATCAAATAACGCTTGGACAGGCTAAGAGTCATTTTTATTTTTAGAGTCATTTTAATGGTGTTTTAATCATTTCAAGCCAAACCTGCGCTATGGCTAGGCAGGCAGAAATGTGACTTTTCAGTGTACGACGTATCATGAAGCCGTGACTCTTTTTTTTTTTTGCACGTTTTAACGCGTTTAAAGATGCTCTGGCTGCCGCTGAAGCTGCTCCCCTGTGAGTCGGCGGGGGATAGAGCGCCGAACAAAACTAAACTAACATCAAACCGGCGCGTGGGGCGGAGAAGAAAAGGGAGGGATGGGTCTCTGATCTGCGTTCATTACAGAAGAACAAAGCGACACGGGGTTGCGTCTGGCGCTGGCGGGACGGCTCTGCACTGTGCCATGTAGACTCCCCGGGAACGGTATTCCAGGCTTTCTGAAGCCCCCCCCCTCACCATAACACCCCCTCCCATCCTCTCACCTTCTCATTTGTTCATTTGTTCTGCTTTTCAGCCGGAAAATGCCAGAGACTTGTGGGCGGGCACTGCTACCTTTCTCTCTCTCTCTCTCTCTCTCTCTCCTCACATCTCTCGCCCGTCTGTTGTCCATTACGCAGAACCCTTTTCCCATTTTCTGAAACCCCCTTTGTGGTGGCCCTCGTCACCGGCTATCTGCGCTGTAGGGGTGGGGGCCTCCACGGTGGTATCCGAGACATGGCAGCACGGGAACGGCGTGTGGGATGACGAGGCCAGCGTCACACGGCGTGTGGGATGACGAGGCCAGCGTCACACGCGTGTGCGGCGCATGTGCTGAAGCCGCCAAAGCCCTGATCACGCGTGCGGCAGCTCCACCTCCTTCTACCTGCGTCTTGGCTGAAAACCCGGCGACGACGTGCGAAGCCCATCCATCCATGTGTCACACGACACGTCATACTCGTGACAGAGTTTTGTGTTCTTCTCAGTGAAATGCACTCGCATTTGTAATGCAAAACAGCCACCAATTAACATTAATTAAAATATAAGGTGTAATTTAATTAACTAGATGTAGATCACATTGATTTGTTTTGTTCTTGTGACAAACATGCAGATTAAATTTGGGAGTGATCTTGACATAGGGATTTAAATGATAATTCTTTTTATAGCTGTGATTTTTTTTCCTCTATATATAACGTGAGTTTTTTGGTATCACCTTAATTTACAGTGATTATTGTACAATTATACATAGTATATAAATACACACTCCACCGGCTTGTCTTCCCTCTATATATATGTTGTATATTTATGAAAATGGCTTATTGATTCTTCGCACAGGAACATGCGTAGTTGCGTATTTCACAAAGAACAAAGATGGGAGGAGGAATCCAAACATGGGGGCCGGCATCAGTGAGCTATACACTGCTGTGTCTCACACTCACGTATAAATTGATCTATCACTTCAGCAATGGGGAGGTCCTCAACACCAGCAGATGAATACATTTCGGCTTTCAAACACCTGTTTCCCACACTGAAATTGAATAACCGTGTGGGGCTTGAAGTGGGGGGTGGGGGGGGGAGTTCACGCAGTGGATTCACTCAATAAATAGGGAGACCTCTGCACCTTTGCCGTGCTTTTCTGTGCCATGTTTCAGCTCGACTTTGTGTACCTCTTTGCCATTCAGTCCCCGGAAGATCCCCCCGCTCTGAACGACCGTGAGTTCAACGTTCTCGATATCCTGTGTTATGTCTCGGACCGCTGGGTGCAACCAGAGATTCTGGAGGATCGACCCCAGGATGCCAGATGATTAGAAGGTGGAGAGTTTGACAAGGTCATTCCTAGTTGCCATCGACAACGACCAGAAACATCAAACTTTGGTCTTCAAGCTCAGTTTTAGGCTGTGAAATTAAAAATTAAAGCATATTGCAGGGAACATGACACCACAGGTGTTAACATTCCAGTTTATTTACATTTTGTTTATGAATCCAACATCCTTAGAATCCACGTTATTCTCGGTCTTGTAATTAGCAGGAATTAATACATTTACAGTCTACGTGTATCTATGTGATGCATACACAGTTACCCAATTCAATAGACCTTCGCAAAACAGCAGGGAGAGAATCTGAGGACAGGATACCAAGGAAATGAGCTGTCAGAGGTGTGCAAGCTGTCAAAAATGCCCAGCGGTGGGAAACTGGCCCCCGGAAATATGAAGACCTAGTTTCCATCCTGCAAAACAGTTTACACTGCAAACCCTCCCCAAATCATATCTGTTGCATACTCTATTTACGTCTACATCCAATTCAACAGGTACGACACATGAGCGTAAGTAATTCACCGTGATTTACGGGCTGGTCGTGTAAACGTTTCGCTAGGTGCCCTCAGGTTTTCTCAGTCGGGTTAATAAGCCCGGAAGAGGGTCGGCTTTGGTCAGAACGGTTGGATTCAGGCGGTGCTGTCGGGCTTTTGATAAAGCACACGGTTAGCACTGGCTCAGAGTGGCTTCACCACGACTATTCCCCAGTCAATCTCATTAGCGGTTTCTTACACAGCAAACAATCTCCCTCCTTTGTCTGCAATAATATGTTCCTCCATCTCAAGTGTGTACTCTAAATTGCACGCTTGTAGAACTGTGGAATTAATAGTCTGCTGTGCTAGACTGATTAATAAATAAACCCTAATTGCCTAATTTATCTACGAGTGGGGATATACAATATTGTGAAGGCAGGAAAATATTTCCAACCCACTTAACAGCTTCTTCAATAGATGCATTTTGCACGTTCGGTATGTTTTCATGCTGTGGCAAAAGCAATGCATTCGTAGTCCTCTGTGCGCAACGTGCCTCTGAATCACCATTGTGTTTATTTTGTTAATTTTCAGTGTTGCCTAAAATTCGCCTCCATCACAGGCACTTCCGAGAAAGTTTGCGGAACCCAAAGGCCTTTCCTGGATGACTCCAGCGATTACCCCTCGCTGTCCGTCACTCACTCCGAGCTCCGAACAAAGATGTCGGAATCTGACACAGTTTGGATGGCTTCAAGGCAGCCTGGGGATCTCTGAAAATCAACACAAACAACCCGGATCTCTGAGGCTTGCCTTCACGGCCGAAACTTGCGCGTAAACAATGATCGCTTTAATATCCGGTCAGGGCACTTAAATCATTACCATGAATATTCACAATTTCCATTGAAAAGCCTGTGTCACCACGTTAATGCAGTCATTTGTTTGCATTCATAATAGCAGCAACACATTATTTATTCATATTTCTATCATTGTTATTTAATAACAAAGATAAACCATATTTAATTCATAGCTCAAGATGGACGACACACAAATGTAAAAACAGTTGGTGTAATGCTGCAGTAAACGTGTGGATATTCATACCAGTGTTATCGATGCAACGTGCAATCTGCAGAAATGCTCTTAAAGTACATCATTTTGGTTTGCGATCAATTTTCTAGAAGAATGGCTTTTACTATTGCAATGTGATTTTTCTTTTCCTTTAGTACAGAACACATCCAGTGAAAGTAAGCTCGGATAATTGTCCTCGTTATGAAAAGAATGAAACGACTTTGTAAGGTATGAGCTTCCCCTTCAAAATATATCGGCCTTGACGCCGTCATATTCGTAAAACAAACAGCAGGTCAGCGTGAAGCATCTGTTACATCAGCTTCACCCTCGTGTGCTCTGCTGATCGGAAAAGTCGGAAAGTTTCCCTGCCAGACGTGTACCTGTTGAAGCTCTCCGGTTTCCTGGAGGGACTGTCAGGCTCCCGTTTTTGTCTGACCACCTCCAGAGCAAGGCTTCTCTCCTTGTCTCCTGAGGATACGGAGCAGGCAAGGTGGGATAAGGGAGAGCCAGCTGCAGACTATGGTTCCTCACCTCTCAAACCCTATTAACTTCCACTGGACATGTGGTATGACTCACTCTTCAGAAGAAGCGGCCAAGAAAAGTAGTATCTGGGAATATGGGGCTGGGGGGAGGAACAGGACAGATAAATCATCCAGGACGTCTACAGGGCCGCTACCATGATTCCTTAGCAAAAAGGTTAGGTGAGGAGAACTGCACTTTCTTTCAGGAACGATAACACCAGATTAAGCGAACCGTCGTCCAAGGTTTTTATTTTCTGCAGCTGTTCTTCCTGTTGATGCGTCCCCTATACTCCCTCAAGCTTTCCCTCATCCAGCTAATGGCAGAACTTTGGAGAACGTTCCCCAGAGGTTAGCGGATGCCATAAAGCCAACATCAATGCACCAGAAATGTGTTTTTGTATTGTTTTTCCAGAAGTGGCTCGTCTTTCAACTGAACAATGTTTTCCTACTGATGTTTAAAAATGTACCCACAGAGGGATTCGAGGCAAACCGGCAAGAAACATCGCCGTGAGGTTACCGTCTTACTCTTGCCTAACAACTTCGCTGTGAGAGTTAGTAAATGTGACGTAAATAGAACGTTTCTGAGATGCAGAGGTAGCCGGACAGATCGATGTCGGAGGAACATGAACAGGAATGTTCTAACAATGTTCTCATCACCGAAGATTGTTAGTTGAGGGATTGTTCGTGGGTCAGGGCAGGACGATTGCACGATGTAACGCTAAATCGACATTCAGTGACTAAGAAGGCAGCCAGATAAGGCATGATAATTTGGCCATTAAGACATCCAGCTCAATGGGTTATTCGTGTGGATGAAAAAGCACAGTCAAATGTCCCTGCCGTCACAATCTATATACTGCAGTCTCGTACTGGTCATACTGGGTTTTCAAACACTTCAGTTCATCTGAATAGAAATGCACGACATCCGATTTTTACCTTATCTTATCCGTCAAAGAAATAAAGCAAAAATTGGAGTTAAACTCATAACCCCCCCCACCATGATGTATATGACTAACTGCTCTAGAGTTAAAAAAAAAGCATAAAATTAATGATAAATAGGGGCAAAGATAAAATGCTCAATTAAAGTGTGTTTTTATGTTCGAAGCAGTGGAGGATGATTCCTTTTGACGAATGAAGCTGCGTCGGGCGTTTTTCAGGGTCACTCCGGCCAGTAGGTGGCACTCTATCTCCACGGTGAGGCGCCTCACGCGCACAGACTCGCACGCAGACAGGCTGGCACTCGCCAATCCAAAATACTAGCCTGTGTTCAGGGCGGGAGAAGCTGCTTTGTTTTTCGACTCTCTGGCTGTCATGTCCGCATGGCAACCCCCACCCCCCCCAAAAAAAAAACCATCTGACATCGATTTCTCCTGAGCAGGGACTTCTGACTTCTGCTCGTCCATCTTGCCACATCGGTGCCGGCCGCAGTAGGAGCTCTGAGTGACGCACACCGCACAGGCATGCGTAATACCCAATTACACAGGTGGGGGCGCTACGCCTCTGCCACTTAATGCACCAGCGAGGGAACGCGTTCTGCTTCTGGTGGGGGT
>JAODJU010000050.1:8065901-8097753 GCA_026776725.1 Gnathonemus echidnorhynchus | reverse complement strand
GGGGCAGTGATAGCATGTTTGTTGCTTCACCAAACTCAACATTTAGCATCCAGTGTGTAATTTCCAGAGTGGAAGAGATCTGATGATAGGGATGAAGTTATAGCAACAAAATAAATGACTCCCCCTCGGCAATTTACTGGCAAAATGAACAGACGCAACCCTCGCATTTCCTTAATGATATTCCTGATTTTTTTTTTTTTTTGAATAATGGACAGGAATAAATCTTGAGGATGGTAATCAACTCGACAGGTTTTTTTTTTTTTTTTTTTTGGAGAACACTAACTCTGAAAGCTTGGTTATCTCAGCCATTGTTTCCCGAAACGAGGTGTGGCATCCAAAATTCGTGGTCCATTTGTGGGTCTGAGGGTTTTACAGTGACTTGGGGGGGGGGGGGGGGGGGGTCAGATGGGCGTTGGTTTCATATGGCAGCATTTTCAAGCTAAATAATCACAGAGGTTCACTGAAAGTGCGGTAATTGAAAATCACTCTGTTGTTAGGAGGATAAGTTGTACAAAGCTTCCTAAGGGCTCTGGCTAAGTACTATGATGCCCTGACTGCTTTAATACAATACCTGTCAGGATTTTTCTCCAAATATAATCATCCTCTACTGTGTGCTTTTGCAGCTGGAGAAGAAGACGGGTTTTAAAAGAGAGGGGATCTTTTACGATTTCAAAAAATCAGCTAGACACAGGGAGCAGCTACTCTATAACTACACAGGCAGGAAATCCGCTGCCTCTGAGCATCTTTTATTTTTCTTTTTGCCCCAATAATTGATCATTTCCATGAGAACGTTTACGTCAGGTTTTCCCTCTTTTTTACCGATGGCTTTCCTGGGAGGTAAAATGGAAAGTGGGGTGACCATTCGCTGGAGCCCCCCCCTGAAATCGCATGCATTTTGACAGGGAGAGGATTCCGTCGAGGCGGAATTAATGGGAGGTATGGCGTCCCTCTCGGAACGGTGAATGCCGAGGGCTTTTCTAACGATACGGCCAAGCCCCCGTCTTTCTGAAATTCGGCTCCGCGCGTAAAGCAGCCTGCTTAAAATACGACCATTAATGTGGCCGATTGCGTAATAGAATAATAATAACGCTTCAGTATTTATCACATCCTCAAGAACGCAATAGAAACCCATTAAACCGGCTGTACAGAAATCATTTGGCAATTTGGAATGCTGAAAGAGGAGGAAACGAGAGCAAAGCAGGCCGGGTAACTATCCATTGTCTTGACAGTTTTTGCCTCAAGTAGGAAATTATTCTGATTTAAGCCATGCAATCATCGCATTTTGACAACAAAATTAAACTCCACTTAGAAACAAATACTCCCAGCCTGGATTTCAGTCAGAGGATGTGAGGTATAGTGTTTAATTATCTTCTTCGGCACTAAGGAAGCGTGGCGAAGCGAACGATGAATTGTGACGAGAAGAAGATTGGTGCACAAGGTAGGAACCTGATTTTGTGTCCACAGAGGAAGGTACTTCACTTGAATGACTTCCGAAAAACATCAAGCTAAATTCACTGGTGAAGAGAATAGTATGCATTCATCCATCCATCTGTGTGTGGCTCAGAGCGTCAGGTCTCCGTCTGAGTTCGGAAGGTTGTTGGGTCGAGCCTCAGCAGAGTAGTCACCTGTCTGTTGGGCCCTTAACCTCCTAAAATGCTTCGGGGGGGCAGATAAATGGCCTGACCCTCTGTTCAAACCCCAAGCTTCACTCTCAACTGTATATATATCTATGTGTCTCAAAGGTAAGCCAGACGAGAAAGTTGCATCCCAGTGTATCTGTATTTGTGCGAAGGGCAAATGAAGGTTCAACATCACTTAATTTTTAAATTTTTCATAATTTTCAGTACAAGGTTATGGTGAACCTGCCGCCTGTCATAGGAGTACCAGGATGGGGGCGGTGGGGGGGGCAGTAGCCTACACGAGAAGCCCATCGCAAGGCCGCGGACACTGCGGACGCCCCCTCTCACACATGACCTCACCAAGGGCACTTAGAGACACCAGGCTGCCTTTAACTGCAGGAGATAACCGGACACCCGCCAGAAACTTCAACAAGAAGCACCAGCTTAGCAAGTTAACCATTTAAAATAAAATTAACCTAACACAAAAAAAGTTTTCTGTAATATATCATTTGGATATAGTATGCCTGCAAAATATGTATGCGGCATGCAAATAAAGTAGCTGAACTTGAAAGTGTAAGTTTCTTTAATTAACAACTGCAGACATGGTCCACAGCTGCATACCAAAGACTGCCTCCTTATGCCAATCCACAAATACCGCCTGTTACTAAAAGACGGCTACAGGACTGTACCGCATTCCAGTTCCAATTAAGCCTCCGTTTCACAGAACTCTATAATTTTGTATTGCCTGCGTGTATGCTCAAGATCGTACCAAGTATGAGGATGGTCTTCATTGAAAGGCCCTTGAGTTCTACTTTTGCGGAATTGCTTTTCCACGCTGGAGACTCTGTTCAATGGACAATAAACTCACTTCATCCTCAGCTCTTAATCACAGTGATGAGGAATGCGCTCTGAAAGGAAATGTCGCATTGCCGGCGGGGTCTGAACGCGATCGCTACGCGCGGCGAGAGAGACGTGGGTGCCGAGGGCCCATTCAGACCGCTCCACCGTCATTGTGGGTGGATTAACATTAACAAGTCGACCCTCAAAGAATTCTCATCAATCACCATTTAATGCATCATTTTGTCATTACCCATTGTTTGCCAGAATGCCTCTGATATTGTTTCCCAAAAGCTATCGCCGCCAATTAGCAGATGTCTGAGAGCACTCCAGTGCTGCAGTGGAGGGCTGATTCTTTCTGCCCAGCTTCCAGGGACCTTGAACGCCTCTCAAGTCTTTCTAAGGCAGACGGGGAAGGGCCACAGAGAGGTATCTGTCACTGAGCATCCCGGTTCTCCCACAGGGCCTCACGACGCGGGAAAACAAGCCTTCCTCCTCGAGGAGCTTTTGAATCTCGGTATTCGCACATATGTAGGTGCCTTTAATGTTTTGCTGCCATTGGCAGCTACCCTTCTGTCTACGACGCTTCTGTTAGTAAGTGGTAATTATGGGCCATCAGACCTTACATTGATGAAATGTTGCTTGCCAGGACTGATGGACATGATGACGGATGATGATGTAATGGCTTGCATGTTGACTTAAAGCTGCTTTGGAAGGTAACTACACCAATTTTTTAAGGGTTGCATTCCCATTGCTAAAAGGCAACATAACATTTAATCCAAGACATTGCTGAATGGTGAAACTGAATAGTTTTTGTTTGATAAGTCCCATTTGGAAGACCAGCACTGAGCATATGGCTTTCCACCCCTTCTAGACCCTAATGCACATTCAGTGATTCTAAATCCCTCATCTAGTGGCGCCCTCTACTGTTCGGTGTCCCCCTTGGCCTTGCTAGGACATTAGCCTTCACACGTGTTAGCCTTCCTCGCTAGCTGACGCCGGAAAGTTTGCCAGCTGCACATCTGAAGTTCCAGTGCTCCCCTTCTGCAGCGATGCTAACCTCTGATACCAGATGATCCCGTTTGCATTTACACAGCAAGAGGACTTTTGGGATGACATTTACATACTGCGAGCCAGAATGTCCCTCCTCAGCTTCCGTACCTTGCGTATGTTTCATACAGTATGTATGCGCTGATGTTTCAATTGCTTTTGTACTACTGATGCAAATACATAAATGAAGCTTTCACAGAATTAACCTGAACAGCACTGTCTGCCAACAGTACATCCTAAATGAAGTCTTTGCTGGTGTTTTCAGATGTTTATATTGAAAAATATAGAAGGCACAACGAATTACAAAAAGAATTAATACAAAAAATCACAACAAGCCCTAAATCTTATGATTCGGTTCGATGAGGATGTTCACTTGACTCGTGAAGGTTAGCGCAACTGTATCTCTGCCCTAATCTAGGTGACTTTTATATGACTTTTTCAATCTCATTGAAAGATACACCAAGCAGGACCAAGGCTTCTTCAAGATCATAGAAAAGGGAATATGAGGGCAAGAATGTAGGGGAGCGAGGAATTCTGATCCTAGTGAGTCTGTCAAAATCTGATGATTGAATTAATGATATGCGGAATGACATTTGAGGTACTCAGAGACAGACTGGCTTGTCTTGGTGTGTCCCCTGCCACACGCCCTGTGTCTTCAACAGAAAGACCCCATTCTCAGCATAACCCTGCAGTGGACAAGTAATTACAGAAGATGGAGAGATGGGTAATAATTACAGCCGTGTTACAGCACATTTAGGAAACGTACCAATTAGAACTGAGATAGTATATGAACATTCGTTACCTGCCTTATTGTAAATAATACATTAATGCTGATTAGTTTTCATATTAAGAAAATGTTTCGGGAATATCAATCCACAGGCTGAAGTTCTGCTTAATGCAAGTTTCACACAAGAGCAGGCATAGTGGTTCTCTATTGCTGTTCGTCTTGATGTTTGCCTGGAATACAATGCAGTGGTTTAAATCACCTCACGACTGCAGAATTATTCAGGCATATACAGGACTGTGGGTCTTTTGTATACTCAAGGTCTGCTGTGGATGAAAGGTTTCGACAGAGTTGAAGGACTTAAATATTGTGCCGGCGATGAAGTCCATTTGCTTGTGTAATTTAATGTGAAAAGCTTTTTCATAAATACCACACACCCATTCCTTTGCCTGTTATTCTGCTCTATATTCATATCATTTCTACAATATGTCATAGTGCTCCTTTACACATCACCCTAGATCCCCCCGATAGCTGCCTGATTTGCCGGAATAACTTGGCGTTTTTTTTTTTTTCCAGCAATCTCATTAGAAGTTCTGACGCTGTACTTTGTTGTAATGTTCCGTCTCCTCCTTGATTAAACCGCGCACGTTCAGGCCATTCTCATCCGAAATGAAACCTGCGTGCGTCTAGTGGCAGAAATATATCTAATATATACAGGATATATTCAAAACCATAACAATATCATACATATATATAATAAAAAAAGTATGGCTAACAATAATTCTCAGTTATGAACTGAGAAATCCTACAGCGCTTTTCCTAAATCGAGGTGGGGTATTTTCGTAATCATAGCATAACATGATAGGAGATTACATCCCCGGTAAAAGACACGATACAGACCTCTGTTAGATC
Source organism: Gnathonemus echidnorhynchus (assembly GCA_026776725.1). Taxonomy (NCBI): domain Eukaryota; kingdom Metazoa; phylum Chordata; class Actinopteri; order Osteoglossiformes; family Mormyridae; genus Gnathonemus; species Gnathonemus echidnorhynchus. The sequence continues at coordinate 8,092,611 of JAODJU010000050.1, read as the reverse complement.
CCTCTACTGCCTGCTGGCATTCCCTAAACTGCCCCATGCCTCTGTTATACTGTATCAACACCCTTTCTCCACAGAATCCAAAGCACAGGGTCTCTTGAAAGTGAAAGGTTTGGATTCCAAACATAGTCTGATTTAACCCAAATAATGAAAAAACTGAGCTCTTAAAATCCTAAATTAATGGTTGTGATCAAGGGAGTCGGAGGAATGGGCGGGATGGCGGGGGGGGGGTTACAGGGAGAGATGGGGAGGGAAGTGTACACCCCAATATTTCATTTGCCCCCCCTATAAACAGACCTTTGTCAGTCCCTTCCACATTCTTATCTACCTTCCTGTACATCCAGCAAGTTACCCTTCTCCTTCATGCTGACAGGGTTGTGTTTTTGTACTGAAAATTTTTCAACTGAAAAATTAATTGCTTACTTGTTTATGTTCCTCATGCATGCCAGTAATTGTCCAAGCGATCTTCGTCTAGGGAACTGCACTTTAACTTTCATAGACCACTGGTTTAAGACTTCGAGCAGTCTGTGACCAGTTGTGTCTGTGATTCCGATGCATATTGATGCATATATGATCTGCTTATCATAACGTTTTACGTTTTCCTTTCAATGACAAGGCTAATGCAACAGTCCTTATAGTTAATTAGAGTATGATAGTTCTGAAATTTACTAGGCAAAGGAAAGTGTGACAATGTCCCCGTTTGGGTCGGCAAGCAGAACTAAGTCACTTGCCACAGGAAGATTGGTGGGCTTTGATTGTTCTTTTCGGGGTTATGGGGAGATGGTTTGGACAGGACCAGGGTCAACGCCAGAGCAAATCTGGGCAACTGACGATGGGAGTTTGGGGTGGTAACAATGGGGTAGGGGGGTAATGGCAAAATTCTATGAATGATTCTGGTCTGTTTCACAAAAAAAGTAGTGAAATATTAAAAGTAGTGTAAATAACTGTTATGTTACAGAATGGACCCACAGTCATTTCTTGAGATTTTATTTTTCACTCACTCTTTTGCACCCCCTAACCAAACGGTGCCCTAGGCGATTGCCTATGTAGCCTATAGGGCTCTGCTGACACTACAAAAAGCACAGATAATAAAATCTATCATTTAATCAGGGATGAATCATCAAAAAGAATAAATTGAATGTACGAGTGAGGTAAGGGTTAGGGTTAGGTTTTGGGGTTAGGGTTAGGATTAGGATTAGGGTTGGGGTTAGGGGCTATTTGGCTCTGAGCGTGGTTCTGTGTTTGGATTTTCGGTTCAGGTTGCTGGGGGCCAACAGAGGGACAGCTGAAAGTTCTTATCAGCTCATGGAACCTCAAGCTGCCTCATGGGGCAGCTGTTACCCCCCCCCCCCCCCAAAAAAAAAAAAAAAAAAAAACCCAGCCCCCTCATTTCCCTACTCTCCACATGACATGCACTGGGGAACAGTCTGGAAGGGACGGCAGCCTGTCACGGCAGCCGGTCTTTGGACCGCGGGAGGATACCATGGAACCAGGACGAAGGCACTGGGCGGGGAGACAATAAGCCGAGCGTGTTAGCAGAGCACAGCGTCACCTGCTAATCCGCTGAGCCACCCATTAAACACGCCCAGCAAGGGCCATTTAGGAGGCTACCTCCGCGTAAGAATGCGCGGAAATGAGTGCGGCGCTGGCACGGCACGGCGAGAGGCGCTATGATGAAAGACCGTATGAAATCGCTCCATCTCACATTGTAATGAAAGCAGTCTCTTAATACATTATAAATACAAGCAGGATGTGTCGCAATAAGCATGGAGCGGAGCCGTGCCCTGCCAGCTGCCTTGAACGCAGACCAGCGATTAGGATTCAATTAAAAGTTTCACCGCAGATAAAAGAAATTCGCAAACTTTGCCCAGTTAGGGGCTAATGGAGTCTGATTAACCATGGGGCACAACAAGCTTACTGGGCGGCGTGGGCCGGACAGACGGCTGAAGCAGCCCCCTGAGCGCTTTGGATACTCTGGTCCATTGTGAGGCGATGCGGCCTTGCAGAGCCCCGGAAGCCGATAGACGGCGTCAGAGACAGATATCGATGCTGATGAATCGCGATCGCACTTTCTGACTGGACACCCCTCTTTCCTTCTTAATATTTCCTGATAATAAAACACGTACGATACGGATCCTCGCTCGCATGCGATGGTCAGTAATTACATGCGCCGCAATAAAATGCACCGGAAACCTGCAGACGCTCTCCAGCAATTCCTGTCATGGCCCAGAGGAGAAGACTTGACAACAAGTGATTAAGCTTCAGCATGCTTGGAGTGGGAATAATTAAAGAGAGATGCCCTATTTTCAAATGCCTGTCGCAACCTGGGCATGGCGGCTAAAGGGATAGCGCTCGGGGAGGGGCGATTCTGCGGTTTTTTAAAGTGAGGAGAATAAGAGGTGCCAAATTTCATACAGGTGGACCGACCTCATCATTAGCCAATGATGTGTTGTGAATAGGTGAGTGACAGGAGTGGGCCACTCTGGGGGCCAATCAGCTTTTAGCTGGGGCCGGTTCCTCTGTGGCCTCACCACTGTATATGATCCATTTGCTCGGGAGCATCCTGAGTTGCCTAAGAAGGGTGGGGGTGGGGGGGGGGAGAATGTTCACCGCGACACTGGCTACAAAACGAGTAGGCCGCCACCTGCCCACACCGCCCCCCCCCACTCGCTCACAAAGGAGTCAGCAGATTGATAGATTGGCTAACGAGGCTGCCTGTGGCGAGCTTTTGCTCTCGTGCGGCTCAGCCGATCGGGGAGGCGCGTGGCGCTGCGGTGGTCCCTGCTAACAGGCCAGAGGAGACGGCTTCTTATTAAAAAGAAAGAACGAAAAAAAGCAGAGTGCATGATGCAATGCCTGCAGATGATGCTACATCTCAGAGTGAACTTCAGTTTCTGGGAGATTTCGGAGTGAAATTGGCTACTGTGGCAAATCGGACGGGAATCGCTAATCCTCTGATTTAGCACGTACCGAAATCTCGCTTGGAAATCATGGTGCAACTCAAATAGAAAAAAACTCCCTTGAACGCATCGCAATGTGTGCATTCATATGCGTATTTATAGCTCCCTAAATTGCCCGTAGTAAGTGTGCGATAGCGTGTTCTCCGATGGATGGGCAATCCGTGAAATTATTATTTGCACAGGTACATTTGCATGATTCTTGTCACATATGCTATCTTTCTTTCCTTTGAGACACACACACACACACAGACACAGACACACACACACACACAAAGCTTGGGGTCTAAGCACAGGGTCGGCCTTTTATCTGGAGTCCCTGCTCCATTCGTGGGGGGGGGGGGGGGTTAAGGCACTTGCTCAAGGGCCCAACAGAGTAGTGACTATTGTGTGGAGGACGGACTCGAACCGGTGACCTTTCCGTCACAGACACAGAAGCCTGACCCTGCATTTCCGGCGTTTCAGGCCCACCCCGACCCCGGGTTATGGGAGATACGTGGACGTAAATGGAATATGGAGCAGCAAGCTTCAGTGAACACAAATCTCTCAGCCAGCCTCTGTAAAAAAATGGCTGCTCGTGCTGCTTATACTGATTTTTAGCTCATTTCCCCTCTGCAGGGTCTGAACAGCTTCAAATGGACAAACAGTGCAAACGAAAGCCCCCCCCCCAGCTGAAAACTAAACAGAGCAGCTGTGCCGCACCCCCAAATCGTCCAGGCAGCCTGGCACTATGTGTTAAATGCCAGCTTTTCAGATTGTGTACGCCGTTTCACTTCCCGAGTGATGGGCGTAAAGTTTAATGCCACCCAGAGGGCAACTGACATCCTAAATATATAAATATATCCTGGGTATCCCGCCTGTACAATATCCCCCCCCATGGATAGTAGTGGCCCAGCTAGAAGAAGGAGCCTTGGGCATGATGAGGGTCTAACTATCTCAAATGCCCAGCCTCCAAACCAAGTCCTGGGGGAGGCACATCTAAAATGCCTCAGTAATGAGGGTGGGGGCGTGAGGACAGAATATAGAATGGAACCCATGATAAGAGCCAAGTATCACTCACTGTACGAGTTTCTTTCTCTTATTGTCTTCTAAAGCTCATTTACACCATATATTAAATTCCTCCCATTTTATTCATTTGTCTACATGTTTATTGTCTACATTATTCCTACCTCCAGTATTTCTAATATTCTATTTCTTGTTTTTTTGGGATATTTTTTGTCTTGGTTATGTGTTTAATTGCATGTTTAAATTGCTTATGTAGTGTTCCTCGCTGAGGACTTCAATGCCGCGTGTTGGCTATTACTGAATCCGTTCCGTAAAATGTCCCAGTTATTTGAAAGTTCTGCACTGTTCTTTCGCTCGGAAAAATCCCACCATGCCATATTCTCACCATGCCACGTGATTGTTTACACAAGATTCCAATCACATAAAGGGCGCTGCTGTTTGCTGAGACACCGCGCTTAAACTCACAGCATACGGCCAATATAATCGCCGTCAGAGTGAGCGCTATTCACACAGGAAATGAAGAAAAAAGAGCGAGGGCAACAGCTGGATCCAGTCAGCCAGAGACTGAGGTGTTTTCCGAGTTTTGGAGGGGGCAGCTGCCCCCAGGACGGATCACGGATGGAAATCGAAGACCTCTGCAATCATGGAGTCCGGTGTTCTTGGTGAAGTCGTTCCGTTTCGCAGAATCTGCCCGCTTCGGTGAGGCTTTGGCAGAGAAATGGAAACATGATAGGTGTGAAAATGGAGGGTTGGTGTGGAAGGGGAGCTGATCTGGATGGGGAACCAAATGGAGGGGGGGGGGCTCTCGCATGGAGGGTGGGGGCGGGCGGAGCAGAGTCCGGGGAGGAGCAGGAGGCGTCAGAGGGATGGAAGAACAGAACGACGGGATTTATGTCGCGGCTCACCGTCGTCTGTAAAATACTTTGGGATAAATCAGGAAGGACACTCCCGTGTGTCGCGTGGGATGCATTAACACAACATCATCCTCCATCATTTATGCACCACTGTGGAGCTGTTTAAAATTCAAACAATTTCATACTGTACTGTAATTTCGTGGTACAGTCAGGCAGGGGGCTGCATTAAAAGGACTAAATTTGGCCAAGGACCAGATGTTTAGGTCAGGACAAAACAACAAAGTAAAATCGTTCCATATATAATAAGAAAAATCATACCTAGTATTTGTGAGTAACTAGGATTGGCTTCTCGCCTTCAGTCACGAGAGCAACACTGTTCCCCTGCAAGACTTTGAACCTTGGCGTTCTCCAGCTTATTTAAAACAAATCTAACACACAAAATCGATAGCTAAAGCAGAGCAGCGGCCTGTGAGAAGCCACGCCATCCTACTCAGAGACACTGTCTTGAATCGTAAACCAACTTCCAACTGTAATAAGAAATCCATCCATCATTTGCCCTCCCCGTCCCTGGTTACCCATGAGACCTTAGACTAACTGTCAAACCCAGAAGATGAATGACCCGGTGCTCCCCTCGCCGACCTGTGCCTATAGGTATGACGACGAGGGGGCCAGAGGTGAGGGTCAGAGCTCAGCAGTTTGGAAACTTTTCCCCGATCTTGATGAACACCTCAATTTAGTTTATGCTTTGCCCGATTGCTGCCTTCAGTTGGAGATTAGCCTCCTAACCCCAATATGAGTGGAACAATTGCCGTCTGGACCATGGAGACGCCGCCCACAGGTTACGGGAAGAGTCAGACGTGCTCAGATTTGCTGGCGTTTGTGCGGATATGAACAGAATTCCTCGATAATTCTGCAGACGACGACAAACACTGGGAATACTGAGTTATCTATCTGCATGCACTAAGCAGGTGACTATACTAATAAACAAAAATGATGAGTAATTAAAAAAGTGGAAAGCTCACTCAGAAAAAAGAGGTAGAATATAATATAGGAACAAGAAATAGCCAAAAATGGAAACAACGATCCTTGTAAAGCTTCAAGTTGAGCAACTTGAGTTGACCATACACTTATTTAGTTCTGTTGAACTATTCAGGACCTTCAATTCCCCTTCGAAAGACCGGAAGCTGTGGACACTGTCAGTCTATCCTCCATCTACGGGTGAGTGTTCTTACGAAGACACGCGGATCTGTCTCTTTTCAGTCACCGTTCATCACCTTCTCCTTCACATGGGAATGTGTCAGGCTGCTCGCTTTCTTGTGTCCCTCGGGTAGGTCCCACAGGGGACAGGGACGACAGCCTGTCAGTCAGCTCTGCTTTAAAAGGAAGCTTCCCTGGATTCCGATGAGATATTTAGTTTTCTGAGCCGCCTTCCCCTTCTTGGCCACACGGGGCTCTATTCCCCACTTGTCCAGCAGTTGTCAGGTCTATGGTCCCGGTGGCGAGTTTAATTTAACTGCTCTGATTTTCAAATCGCATTTCAGTAAACAGGAGCTCTTCCATTTAGGTGACTGATGCACAGCGGCTCATGCATAAGTAACGCAAATCCGCAAACCAATTAGAGACTCGTTGACGGAAGGTCTTTGGTAGAGGATGACTGCCGAATGGATGGACTCAATGAGGGTGCTGGTCTTGGGGGGGGCAGGCTGAATTCTGCAGGTCGCCCGGATCATTCGCGTCAAAGGCACGTCTTCCAGGCAGATAAGAGCGGGAATCCAATGATGGAGAGATATTGGGTTGCTCCCTGTTACTGTCTGTTGCCGTGTTTCTTGACGCAGTCCTCTGAGACCCCTGTCAGTCCCCAGTTTTCCTCCCTCCCTGCTCCCAGCTCACCTGAACCAAAAAAATCAAGCAATCAACAACACACAATACCTGGCACACGTGTGCTGGGAACTCGCAGGGAGCAAAATGTGGACTGTCTACGGGTTTCAAGGACCGGGTTGACAAACACTGCCCTTCTACGTAAATTTATTGTTGTTTGAAGGTTGTATGTAAATAATGAACCTCTTTTGTTCATGCCCAGCCCATCTTCATTCATTCATGTCAGGGTGTGTCCACCATCTAAGTACATTTACAGGGATGTCCAGGTGAAATTTTTGTGCAAAACAGCATCATTATTTTTCTGTTTATAGAAAAAAAAGTAATATCGCAGCTGAAATGTTGCTTCATGTTGAATGAACGTATCTCTCAAAAAAACGACGTCCCATCTTCAGCCGTGCGCCGTATTTAAGCTAAACTTAATTCCGTCTCCATGGTGATCAAAGAGTAAAATCAACTGGGCAAATGCACATGTGTTGAATCAATCTGCGCGGAAGGTGGAGGCACTCAGCGTAAATGACAGCATCTCTGATTATGCTAAGAGCGTTAAAAAAAGGGAGAGCTGAGGTAATTCAAATCAAGGAACTCTTAATTTGTGCACCTCGGAATGCAAATCCTCGTCTGCATTAATGAATACAGATTCTTCATGTTCCCGAACTGGCAGAAGCTAATGAATGCAGCCCGCGGCATCTGAAATGCGATGCTGGAGAAGGTGGAGACAGAGGGCCCGCTGCACCCGCTACTCCTCAGAGACGGGTGCCTACATCCCTGCAGGCCCCTCGGCCCAGCCAGCCTCTCCCACCCCTGGCTCATTCTGCCAATTGTCCCCTATCCCCTCGGAATCAGCCGGTAACAAAAGCGTTAATTAAAACACAGCCTTGTCAGGGACTGGCCGGGTCGCTCACGATGCAGCCACACGCGCACCCAAGCGGTAACGACACCTAGGGAGTGATTAATTTTTATCTGTTTAACAGGCGAGCTGTAAATTCCCCAAACGAGAGGCTTGGAGCTGTTAGCCTGACGTTACCGCGAGCTGCGGGAGATCGGGGCTGATGTGTTCATGGGTGGCCTTGTTCGGGGAAAATTGCGGGCCTTGATTCCTTTAAAGAACCAATTAAGTTGCTGTTAAATCGTATTTGTGCGTTGGCTTGGGGAGGGACGGTTTAAGATATGGGCTGAGTAACCTTTTAATTGACCGGTTAGCATTGCTAATGCAAATGCATCTCTTTTCCAGCCCGATGCCAGAGTCCTTGCGCCTATAAAATATATATTTTTGAGAATCTTGACGTGATCCTGGAATGTTGGATGAATAAGGATGAGTCTGAGAGGAGTTTATAAGAAGAATGGGCCTCTTTTGTTTTGTTGTCTCTGGAGATGACTATGTGATAGTTCTGGGAGAGATGGCACTAGGTGGGATTATCACGCGCTGCTAGTCACTGCCTGGTTTAATCCAGTGGGAAGCAGCAACACTACCTGAAACTTAAAGCACCCCGTCTTTGCCTAGTTAAAATGTCTAACCACTGCACGGGCACCATGCATAATTTCCGAGTCCTCCGCCCTGGTGAATCTCTTGGAATTTTTGTGTAACTTTCTTTTGTCTCGGTGCATCTTTATTCATGGGCAGACGGTTGCGGGGGGGCTCACAATGTGGAGAGAGGCTGGCATGGGCCCTCCCAGATGCCGAGCACTCGAATTAAAAAGTAAACTCCACCCCGCCTCAGATGCTGGATTTGGACGTGTTAAAGATGACCGGAAAGATGCAAATTTAAAAAAAAATAAAAATGTTTACTTCAGGGTCTAATCTTACACCTTTTAGAACTTGTGTGTGAAGCACTGCTTGGAAAATAATTAGGCAATCATTTCAAACGACTCCTCGAATATAAATATTCTATTGCTATTAATAATGAATCAGCCACGGCCTTTGTGGGGAGACTGACAGCTCGTGGATAATAATAATAAAGATAGCTACATTTCTCATTTCCAGACAAAAAGTATTAAAATCGGTTTCAGGAGTACCTCATGCTGTTTTAAGCTAAGCTACTTTAAATCCATTTGCGGAAAGAGTTTAAAAACCCAGAGCATTGCAAAGCCTCAGAGGCTGAATTCAAATTGTTTTTTTTTTTGTACTCTGCCGAATTAAGGTGTTTATTGCAGCCCAGGATTGGCTGTATTTCATTTTCTTTGTATATTTTCTTGTATTTTTACTTTTGTCTTCTTGATGTCAATATATGATGCACCATAAATCTGCCAGCGTGTGGCAAATGCTATTTTTCCACGCTTGCATGAGCTAATTTACACTGGCAAATCGGATATCTACCGCGGACATCATTTGATGTTGTAAACACTGCGTGTGCATGTAACTCAAAGTATTTACTTCACGTAAATATTGTAATATTTTCCACGGCCCACGGAGGTGAAGTCAAGGGCAGTAGGTTTTTAAAGATCAAACGACTTTGCAAAAATAAGAAGAGAGACTGAAAGAGTGCCTTTAAATTTCAATAGATGGTAGGGTGTTGGAATCTGTGCTTCACAGAGCTCTCAGACAAACATGAGAAGTTTAAAATTCTTCAAACGGATACGCTAATGGACCTAGCTACCAGTTTTAGTATCTGCGTCCGTCGAAATAACTTTCCACATTTATCATTTGTGAAGAAACTTCCCTGTGTTTTGTCATGCATCTCGTCCCGATTTATTTACCCTTGAGTATTTTACTACGCAAAGATACTGATCCTTTGATCCTCGTCTAAATGGTTCACATTAATCAAACAAATCTGCTCTTTCCCTGGCAATCAGATAGAAATCAGGCACCGCTGAATCACACAATACGACAAACGAATTGATTAAAAGGATCTGATTGTTCCGTACAGATGAAAAGAAACCCCAAAGGATTCAAGTTTCCTTTGGTATCTGTGGAAAGCGGTGATTGTGACAGCAGTGTAATATTCTTTGAAAAGGACACGGTGAATGTGAATCGTACTTTACAATACAAAGGATGATTTTAGTAGAACTTTGACTCTGTAAGTAAATTCAGTTGAGCTAAATCATTTCATGTCAGTGGCGTTTTGTGTATTTCCTGTGTTAAGCTGTGACGAAGTCCAACATTTTTCAGCACAGATTAATTTTATTTTAAATTCCATGGGTGTTACAGAAGTTCTGGGTCCTCAAGCACTGGGTGCAAAAAAGTATCCCGGGACTGACTTGGAGGTACACTGAGGGTTTAGATGTTGGAGACCAACAAAATAAGAACCTAAAAGGTTTCCAAATGCAGAGGTGAACATTTCAGGTCCAGAGTTTGTTTCAACAATTCAGTTTAGCTGTGACTCTTCATACTCAACTGGTTGGTTGACACAAAATCTTGGACTGGATTTTGACTTTCTGCACCTGAAATGTACACCTCTGTCCAAATCCAAGGATGATAAAACTTCAGTGTGAGCTACTCAGCATACTCTCAGGTACAGATCCGCTCAAGCGACTGGGGGTGTAAATAAGCCACCCCAGGTGTGGTAAATCAGTACTTAATTGATTAATGACATTGCCCTTGCTGATGATAAGTACTCCACCCACTCCACAGTGTTTTAATGACCTAAATATTCCTACTTTCATTTTTACATTCCCACTATTAATGGCTGTTTCAGAAAATGAATGAGGAAATCCATTATATAAAACTTAATCTTGTTGGTTGTGAGGACATCTTAGGACATGCATTGATCAACTGGTTTATGTGGGAGTGTTTTTTTCTCAGTTTTATGGTTAATGGATAGGGATGGATTTGAAAAACACAACAATTCAAGACAGAAAAGTTACCATTTTGGCAGGAAAATAAATATATCAAAAGAGTCTTTATTGTGGCACTGGGAAGAATACTTCAGTTTAGGGTGCTGAGGTTAAAAATGAAGCGGCCAACAACGTGAAAAGTTGTATCTAAACCCAGCAACGACACGCAGGTGAAGTGAATCATTAAGGATAATCGCTGTCACTTGAGTCCCCCCTGAATCAGGTGGGGTCCCTGCCCCCATAATTATATGCTAATACTCAGCTTCCACAAAGCAGGAAGGACGCAAAAAGAGATCATATTTAGCACGATCAGCCGAACCCAGGAAGCGCAGATGTCGACCTAAGCCTGCAACACATAAGGATGTTCTGTAGAGAGGGACTTGACGTGGTCTGTCCTCCAGGGTGCAGCGTCACTGTTCAAGGGATAAGAAACACATTATTATTAACTCAGACTGGAAGTTTCTATCAATCACCCGAGTCCAGTGTCTAAAAGTTCCTTTTCGGAAATGATGGCTTACCTGTATTTGCAAGCACTGGGTAGAATACTGTGCAAGTTTGTAAAAAGCTACCATTTTTGGTATGTCATGTTTTGAAGAGATTTATGTCTGGATAAAGGCAGATGGGACTTTATAGACTTTATTGCTACTTTGTTACTCCTCTTGTACTTTGCCATTTTTGCTCCTCTAACAATGCAAATTTTCCGACTGTGGGATTAATAAAGGTTATCTCATCTTATAAATGATACACAATTGTCAGAAAATCAGTACCAGTCAAAAGCTTGGACCTGCCAAGCCACCTACAAAGGAGAATGATAGTGTCACATCACATGACCTGGTCACCTGACCTAAACACAGTAGTGATGGTTTTGGAGGAGTTTGACCAGAGACTGAAGGAAGAGCAGCCAATGAGGGCTCAGCATATGTGGGAGTGACAGAAAAGCGGCCAATGAGGGCTCAGCATATGTGGGAGCTCCTTCAGGACGGCTGGAAAAGCATCCCAGGAGGCCACCTCATGGAACTGGGGTAGAGGGGACAGTAGGGTCAGCCAGTCCCTGGGGCAACTGGGGTTAAGGGCCTCGCTCAAGGGCCCAATGGTGGGGTCACTCTGCCGACCAGGGATCTGAACAGGCAACCTTCTGTGTCCCAACCCAAATTGCTGCTTCCACCCCCACCCTTCAACAGATTTTTGTATGGTCAGTTTCTGTATGGTCACTCTGCTGACCAGGAATTTGAACCAGTAGCCTTCTGAGTGCCCCCCCAAAAATATTTTTTTGTTTAATACTTTTTTGGTCAGAGCATAATCCATATATGCTATTTTATAATTTCTGTGTCTTTATCCTGGGTAGGTGTGTCAAAACATTTGACTAAAACTATATATTAATATATTAAATTATATAATATATAATATATTAAATTAATAAAATGTATTAAAACTTAATCTTGTCAAATCACACAAAACAGCTAGTATGTGATCCAAAAACCATCTTTCATCACCGAAATCGCCTTAGAGGGAACCTCAGTCACCTCTCACTGAGGACGGCAATCAGGGGGAGGGAATGGAGTGGGTGGTGTCACCGAAATCACCTTAGAGGGTGCAGAAGACAATATCAGAACATTTTCCTCGCGGCAGAGAAATCCAAAGTGACAAGGATGCTATTTGGAGTGAAAACTAGTGATCCACTCCGGCCAGAAATTGTACAGGGCTGAAGCTCAGGATACCGGGAAGAACGCTTTCTGGGTTAGCTCAAGAAAAGATAGAAACTTCACAATCCTGATGAAAGTGGATGACTTTCACCATACTTTACCGTCACCTTATAAAGATGAGATTAAGCTCACTTTCCTTGCAGGGCAAATGACACAGCTATGCAACTTAACAAGACTATGATATTCGATGGCAGATTGTGGGATCCTGACCACATGACACACAATTTCCTAGTCACATAAAAAGTGAAGGTTTCAAACCTCCTTCCCTGGGATCTCGACGATAAAAGAAAATTCTATGCAGGCACAAATGACACTCTTACTTCTGATTTCTGTCTTTCACTGGACGTTTTTTCTCTTTCTTTTTCAGTGAATGAAGGTGAAGAACACAAAAAGACTAACCATGAGAAGTTGTCAGTAATGTAGGTAGCATAGAAGATGCTTGCCATTAATAAAACAGAGAAAAGACTTTCTTTAAGTAGATAGAATAATAAACATTAAGCAAAAACCATTATTTTAAGTGAAATGAATACACAGCATGCTTCATCACAGCATTTTCATTCACTGCAAAATCATCAGTATTTATGGTCTTATTCTATATATTCTACTACATTTGTTCTTCAATAAATGTCCTAATGGACATCATCGCAGTATTAAATCAGAGGTGGATAGTTCAGGTACAGAAAGTAAAAATCCAGACCAAGATTTTGTTTCAACCAATTAGTTGAGCGTGAAGAGTTACAGTCACAAAGTACTCAACTTGGTTGGTTGAAGCAAAATCTTGGTCTGGATTTTTACTTTTTGGACCTGAACTTTCCACCTCTGATTAAAATATATAATTGTCTAGGTCTAATAACAATGTGCTTTATGATCATTATTCTTCTGTCACTTGTGAAGGACAGGAGAGTCTAAGCCAGAGGAAGCCCTTTTGTTTAAGCACGTATCCATAATTAATGGACTGTAAATGGCTCATGAAGACAAGATTTTTAATAACAGAAGAAAATGAGGTTCCCTCATTAAGAAACGGTGAAGTTTCCTTTCCTTTGGCATAACGTCGCTGGCTGCAATGTTGTTGATGTCTGAAACATACCGTCGATGAATCTGGATTTCTCATTAATGCTATTAAAAACCTTTATGTGATGTCTGAATGGTGTGGTATTTTGTTCTTTTCAAAACCTTGCTGTATATTTTTCAAGTGAAGGGGCAGAGATTTAAAACACAAAAAATGTACATTTTGATCAGGTCTGGGGTGATGGTATGTTCATTTACCTATGAACTAGCTATACTCAAATTCCATTCATCTGTCCATCCCTCCATCCCTCCATCCATCCATCAATCAAAAAAAATACATTATAAACTTACTTATTTCCTCTCACACTTCCGCTTACAAACCTACAGCTAATTAGCTGGCTTAATGGCTATATATTTTTACATCAGCAGCATGGGGCTCCTATTTAATGAAACAGTTCCACATCACTAGCTTATTTTATGAGCAAACTTTCCACTTTCCTTTCCTGGTACAGTAAGAGAGGGATTAGGGTAAAGGGAAGCATTTCAACGCTGTGCGATGGAATCCATCGCCCCATCTGTGTTCCGCAGAGGATCTCCTGGATCAGGTCGTTATAGGTTGTTACAGGCAGAGCTATCGGAATACTGTGCCCTTCGCTGGCAAGGGCAGCATAAATATTTTGATTAAAATTTCATGAATAAAGTTGGGCCTAGTCAAGGATTAATCTTTACCCTGAGCAAATTTCAGCTTGTATAATAAAACTAGTAATAGCGAAATTATTATGCATTGTAACAATGGGACATCTTATTATGTCGTTGAATTTCACTGTAGAAGGCGTTCAAGATGTACCATACAGTATGCTAACCTTTTATATGCTTGGAGAAGCGGCATTATGATTATGAGTTATTAATGAATGAATAAAACTTTCATTGTCAGTAGTAGCAGGTTTGCCAACTTCCGTCAGCTGGCTGGCATGAGATTTTCAATTTGAGACAAGTCTGTACACGCATTTACATGTATGTAACAGTTTTATTGCCTTGTAAATAGTCTGTAGGGTTTGCAAACGACCCCAGTGCTTTTGATATGACTAATTTTAGGTTTATAATGGAATAATTTAGATTTGCCGTAAGATTCCTTGCGTGAGCGTGAGAGTCTGAAAGCGTGAGTGTCACCACAGATGCGTGAGAGTTGGCAACTCTGAGTAGAGTGCAGTGGTTCTCAGATGTTTTGTCTGGAGACCCCTCAAAAAACATTGGTCAAGTCCAGGGGTGTCAAACTCCAGTCCTGGAGGGTCGGAGTCCTGCACGTTTTTGGGTTTTCCCTCATTTAACACACCTGATTCAGCTCCTTGTGCTAATTACCACACAGCTCTTGAGCTGAATCATTTGTGATGGAACAGGGAAAGAGCTAAGCTACACTGGGCTCTGGCCCCCCAGGACTGGAGTTTGACACCCCTGGTCAAGTCTGATAAGTGCTTCTGGGGGGAGGAGCAGGGGAATGGAGAAGGGTTCCCGGATGACAAAATTCAAACAGATTGCTAATGATTATATTTATCACAACAGTGAGGGGGGGTGCTAGTGAAAAATGATTTAATACTTTTTTGAGCATATTTTGAAAATAATTTGACAACCACTGGTAGAGCGGGTATTCTATAGCGTGTGGAGTTCATAGAGAGCCTCATCCTGCAATTACCCTCGAGAGGAGCACTTAACCCGAAACGCTCTGGTGAAAATACCCAGCCGCACGAACGGCTAAAAATTATAAGTTGCTTTGTAAATAAACACTGGCTAACTAAGCGGCATCCTTGGCAAACACGGTAATACCGCACATATGCGACGACGTGCACTGTTTGTCCGCTTGTGATGGGCCAGCTGGAGAGCTTCTCCGCCGCGCTTAGCGCCGCTCGCACTAACGCTATTTGTGCCGGAAGCGAGGTCCGTCGTCAAGCCGCCCGCCGGCTGCCACGTCGCTTTCGTACCCCAGCCGCGGCGTAGCGTTTAATGGCCATAATTCCCACAGCGCTGCACGCCCTCCGCTCGAACGACGACACCCCCGAATGTGAAATATGGCTCTGAATACGGCCTCCTCCGCCAGTTTCTTTTATGCTTCCCTGATCTCTTACACACAAATGTCTATTACCAATAGTCATATAAAGAAATGAGTCAGGCAAATACAGTGAATTCTGAATGTGCTCCTGTAGAATGGATGTTAGAGAAAAATAATTCTTTTTCCTGTAGAAATTTACTGGTTGAAGAACAGTCCTACTTTCCCCATTTCGGGACATTAGGTCACGGAGTGGAACATATACCTGAGTTCATTGCGAGAGTGATTTTAGGATTTTTTAAAAATTGGGGATCATAAGAGGATGTATAATTCATATAGAGGGACCAATCTTATCATTAGCCAATGAAATGTTTTGAATCAGTGAGTGACAATGGGGGGGGCCAATCAGCTTTCAGCTGGGGCCAGTGTCCCTGTTGCCCCGCCCTTGTATATTCTCCTATTTCCTTATACTGGATAAGTGTCAAAGAAGCCTATCTGTCTCCACAAAGGTACCTCAAGGGTCACTCATGGGACTTTGCATTTTGTCATCTTACATCATCCCGTAAAGCTTCTGATCTCCTCCTTTCTTAGGTCTTGAACGCCGACGTCATGCAGATGTTCGTTTCCTTCACCCGGTGACGGTCGGAGCCATTGTGGCGCCCTGGGCGAGCTTCACTGCCCTGTTCCCGGCCTGCGGCGGCGGCAGTTTGCTATGACAGCGACCCCTCTGAAGATGGCACCCTGGGCGTCCGCCGCTGTCACATAGTAGGCTGGCGGAACCTCTCCTCACCTCAGAAACTGTCAAGCATCAAGACTCGAGATTGTTAACGTATCCACGTACAAGTACACAGTGCACTGAAAAATCCATTTTCTCTGGCCCCCACAAAACAACACGATGTAAAAATATAGTATAAATATACATTTAAATAGTATTTAAAAATTACGATTGATTTTGTGAGTATGTAGTGTCACCCGGAGAGTTTCTATTTTCCGGTATGTCTGTGTGGTTACTCAGCACCACCCAAGACCACCTACCATGGTGTTCACGCATGAAGACCTTCCCTGTGATCATCACTACCTCGTAGTGCAGGCCATCTCCACACAGTTCACGTCCAGCTGAAGGCCTGCCTTGTTCTTCCGCTCCTTTGCATATGTCTATCTTTGGATTTCACCCCGATGCCCTCGGTACCCCGTGCAACTCCTCCACTACTTAAGCGCTTGTCCCATGATCTGCCCTCGCTGTCCCCTCGCTGTCCCCTCGCTGCCTTCCTCGGCTCATTCTTATTCAGCAGCGGAGTTCAAATCTCCGACTGCACAATCAAAGCCGCGTGATCCCTGTTGATCTTTAGATCAATATCCAACTCTTCAGGCTACTCCTGCAGGATAACAGCGGTCTGATTTGGATAATAACTTTTTATGCAAAATACAGAGTGGTCTCCTGCACCGTTCGTGGTTTTTTTTAAGGTTATTCTAAATCATTGTAATATATTCATGTAGAGGTGTAAAAACGTAAAGGTTTCTTCTGTGATGTTGCACTGTTTTAAATGCAGGAGCTTCTCATACACAACACCCTTGGAACTTTCAGCTGTAACAGAGAATGTTACTAAACGTATTTTGCTAAGAACAGAAATCGTAATAAAGGTGATAGAAAGAGGCGCATTCAAAGAATCCCAGGAAAGAACCGGTGCTTTGATTCCTTTTCAGTGTATTATTTACTTTCTTCCAGTACCTCTTGTGAGACCAGATCTATTTGTCTGATACAGTAAAGACTTTGCAATATTGGCATCCGGCCAGAAAAAGAGTGAAACACTTGAGTTATTGCGTGCATAATAGCAGCTGAAGTGATGTTTACGGTGCGACAGCTATCCTGCGAATAAGAAGCAGACGAGCGAGGGCGTCCTTCGTCTGAACGCGGGACGGAGCGACGTGACAAGAGGACTCGGCGGCAAATGAGAGACTTATTGCTTTGTTCTATTTGCCTTTCAGGGAAACACGAGCAGGGTGGGGAAGGGATCAGCACGGCATAGAAGCACACGGAAACATAAAAGAGCCATTCGGAAGGAATAAAAGAGCGGTAAAATAAGGTGTTTTCTTGGGGGGGGAGGCACGGTGGGGGAAACAAAGGTAGTAAATGGTGATTAGTGGAGTGGGCTCTCCTCATGCTATGTATGAAGTGAAACCAGGAGGAAACGTGATCGCATGAGCAGGAAACCCGTCTGCTTCAGGGTCACATGGGGGAGGTCCCCGGAAAAATTATACTGATTGCCCCCCCCCCCCCAAGATTAAATGGGGCAGAGAGTGGCTTGTTGGGCTGAGTCTCTATCCTGTGATCGGAAGGTGGCCAGGTTGAGCCCGACCTCAGCAGAACAGTCACATGTCCGTGGACCCTTGAGCGAGGCCCTTGAACCCCCAGCTCCAGGGGGGGCTGTATGTTGGCTGACCCTGGACTGTGACCCCCAAGCTACGGAGAGCAAGATGGGGTTGGTGAGGAGAAGCATCCCAGTATACCTGTACTCATACTTGTGCAATTAACAAATAAAGGATTTTATCATTTAAAACAGAGGCCAAAATAATAATAGTTTAATAGTTAGTTTAATTAATATTACACCTAATCACCTGGGCAGTTTTTCTCAACCTCCAGCAATATTCCAAGATGGATGTTATTTTTCATAGTCTTCCGGTTATGCTGCTAAGTTCCATCTATGTGTTCCACAGATATCAAATTACATAAATTTTGAAACTGAAACAGATGAATATTGCAGATTGATGCCCCGAACACCGAGTGATTATCTGATCAGCTAGAACTTTGATGGAAGCCCCTGTTAAGTTGCTGTTTTCTGGTTCACAGCTTGATTAATTAAAATTAATAAATCTTTACCTGTCCTAGTACACATTCATCAAAAGTATTAACTTATAATTGGTATTCTTACTCCGTATTTTGTAGATATGTGATGAAAGGATTTTATTTCAGGTTGCTCTCCTTGGTATAACATATAAGTAATTAGCAGAACTAAAAATCTTCCCCTGCAGCTAATTGGACCATCAGATATCAAGGCTGTAGATGGTAAGTCATTAACAATGATTTACTTCTGGTTATACAGGGGTCACGTGACTTTAACATGCAGAAAGAATCTCCTTCATGTGCACACTTGAGTTTTTTTTATACGACTGCATGGTCACTGTCGCTCCGCTTCTGGCTTCTCTGTGAAATTTAAAAACGAAATGAATGCAAGCCGGGTGTGTGTCTGAAAGGTTGCCTGACGTACTTGTGTTCCCTGGTATCGGATGTCCTTGTAAGTGCAAAACTCTCCTCAGTCACTCACAGAATAAATAATCCTTGGCAGACACTCCTGTTTTGTGGGCCCGCAGTTTGCGATGACTCACAGGCATTGATATCCGACAGAAATCAGCATTGTTCTGTTTGCATGATGCAATAACTCTGATGGGCCGTTTCCTGGTGAACTGACCCAAAAAGACCTACTTTATTCACCTCCATCCGTTTGTCCATCTGTGCATCTTCTATAACTTATTGAATTCAGGGTCACAGAGACCCTGGAGCCTCTCCCAGGAAGCACATGGCACAAGAAGATTGACACACTGGATGTAATGCCAGTTTACCCCTGGGCATTTACTGAAGCACTGTGACCAATTTAGAGCTGCCGATCCAAACCTCGTGTTTTTGGACCGTGGACAAAACATGGTAAAATAGAACACAGAGAACCCGCAACCTTGGAAGTGTGAGGCCATAATGAGGTTCTAGAGCAGGGGTGGCCAATCTTATCCACAAAGGGCCGGTGTGTATGCAGGTTTTTGGGGTAACCTTTAGGCCAGCAGTTCAAACCCAGGTGTCTGGACTCTTCAGCCAATCAGTCCTCTAATTGGTGATCTAATTAGGGATTTCCAGCGAATACACAGCGGTCCTTTATGGATAAGATTGCCCAGCCCTGCTCTAGACCCTGAACCACCTCATCTATTTTAAGATGAAGTTCTGCAGATCGTTCCTTCCAACTCAATGTCCTAAAAATCGGCCTACTTATGTTACTCTTGATCAGATGAGCCTTAAGTGTTTGCTGCTTTAGCCAACTGCCTTTAAACATGCCTGATATGTACTTACACACAACTTCCTTGAGTAATGCATTTATAGTGTTTTAGCCAAGTATCGGCATTGATTTATCCAAAGCATGAACCAGCTTGTGACATTTATTCTATTACCTCCTAACTGTAATGGTTTAATGGTGAGATAGTGCCCTCCTTACACAGAAGGTACCGGGCTTTCACACCCAACACATCTCTATTTCATTAATCCCAAATCTAAGCCCACTTGCTTCCTGTAATTTAACTCCCGATAAAAACTTGATTTATTTTAATGTCAAGGTCATTCAATCCTTTAAAGCCCATCTACATTAATCCGAGAAGGAATACAGCAGCAACCTATGAGTTATATTTGCAAAGGAGCTTACATATTTATCTCAAAAGGAGGATTTTGGGCTGCATTTTTTATGATCTTCGAAGAGGACTTGGGAATTTATTTATAATGGTCATAAAAGTGAAATACCGGACATGCCTATAAAAAACAATTGATCACTAATAAAAAGTCATGGTTTTCCCCTGCTGAGTGATAATATTGACTTGTCAGTCTTGCGTTGACGGGAACAAGAGCTCTTTAATTGCGACGGACTGGAAGCGACGGCCGCAATACTGCCCGTCACATCAATCATTTAAAACAGTTTCAATTTAGATGTTAAATTAATGGCGCGTCGCGTCCAGACGCCTGGTGTTGTGTCGTGACTGCGCTGCGAGCGATAATCTATTAAGAGGAGCTCAGGGATCGCGGTTTTCCGGGTGAATTCGCAGGTCGGCGTATTACTCACTGTTATGATGTTAAACGCAGCGCTCTTTGCAGCCGCCCCGGCGCACGCTTCAAAGCCTCCCTTTCATCTCTGATGGAAGCTTATCGAAAAAGGATTTCTCCGCCGTAGTTGGAGGCAGCGGGCTTTCGGACCTCTCACCAGCCTTGCACTTTGCTGTCTGACCCGCACATTTTTTTTCCTGCGACAAGTTAAAAAAAAGTACCCCCCCTTTGAATGTCTCTTTTGTCCTCTGGGGCACATTTCACGAACCTGAGTAACAATCAACCGGTTCTGACGCTCAGTATTTCTCGGCAGTTCTTGGGTTACTGGGTCTGATGATATTACTGTACAACCAAATTTACCATCTGAGAAGGGCCGTGTTATTTAAGATGCCTTGTTTACTTTATTCCTCCATCTCTGGTTATAGCTTTGTGACGAAGTCTCTCAGTTCATGCATTATTTTCTGAATATATTACCACACACAAAAAATACATTATTTAAGTACTTCATCCATGCATAATGGCACATTACAGCTGCTAGGTATTTATCTGTAGAACTAGACAGATATGTCTGAATGGATATATGTATGTAGCCTATACATATATTCTTTGCATATCTGTCTGTCTGTCTGTCTGTCTGTCTATCTATCTATCTTTCCAGCCCTGTTCCCAGAAAACCTAACCCTTTTTTTCTACTCCCATCTGCACTGACCGCAGCGTTACTGTCCGTCCCTAAGGGCTGAAACAGCTCGTAGCCTCTTTCCAGTTGCTCTGCCCCTGAATCAAGGTTTGTCTATTTTTCTGTTGTTTTCTCTCCAGCCAATGACATGTCTATTTATCGCGTGTGCCACGTCGAACCCGTGACTACTGAATAGTCTCGTTGCCATCCCCGTGCCGTGTGGTCACGCTAATATTAGCGCGGACAGGCTAATATGACAAGAATGGAGATGAAATCGCTTAAATGATCAGAGACGCACGCAATTATTTTACATACCAGTCACATTCATTAACAGTTCATCTCTGTCAGAGCACTCAGTGAATTACTTTGCTAAATGTTTATGATTATTAAGCATTTAAAAATTCAATAAACTGCTGTTTAATAAATGAAGCATGCATGAGTGTGGCCTTTTTTCCATATAAATGGGTCTCGTGGTGCATAATGTGAATCTCAGCCTTCTATCTAATCTCACTGGAGAGCCATCACTGCCCCCTAGAGGGCGGGGAGGGGACGTACAGGGGTATGGAGGTGTCTGTGTAACTCTCTCAAGGGCAGAGACCAGGTCAAAGGCAATGCTAACACTGGGTATGGGACTGAATTATATATGGCAGGGATGCTTTCACGGCATCAGCGCCCCCTTCAGGTTAACCACGGTCACTGCCCCACGTTCCCCCATGGCCATCAGAGAACAGGAAGTAAGTTAATGTCCAACACTGTCAGTGCTCCGAACTGTGCCGTTCCTGACGCATTCCCAAGACATCGCTCGCCCCGTGATGTAAGCACGAGGCTGTCTACAATACCGTGCACTGAGACAGGGCTGCAATTACCCCCTGATTTACATATGCAAATCAGCATGCAATTAAGCCTGTGGGATGTCGCTACGTGGAAGGTGTAATTAATAAGTGCGCCATACCTCATCTTAGAAGGCCCAAACGAATGGAGAGCAGTCATTTTCCATTCAAAGCATGACAAGATTCATTAAAGCACTGGCAGGAATATTGAATATGTGTGTGTGTGCAGTGTGTGTGTGTGTGCAGTATGTGTGTGTGTGTGTGTGTGCAGTGTGGTTGTGTGATGTATGTACAACTGCTCCTAAACTTAATCTCCCAGAATGACAAACAACAGCGAAAAACACACCTGAAACTCATGAGATAAAAATGGTTGATTACTTAAAAACAAAACTTCCTACTAGTTTTCAGTTTTTATCTGTTTTTGAGTTTTGCTGGCAAGGGGTTGGGCATCATTAATTATGTTAATTGAATGGAGGGTCCCCACAAACACAGCAATGTAAAAACGTGTTTTTCTTGTGTTCCATATTATGCATTTATTTATGGGCTTATAAACTTAGCTTTAAGAATCTGATTCATTATGAAAGTCAGTCATTTCAGTCCGAGATTTAATTAGACGCCGGTGTTCTTTGTGATTCCCACCTGCTAGTTTCTGTCATCACCGGCTGTAATTACTAGAGGCGAAAATCGCCAGACTTTAAATTGACTCTTGGAGAGGTCATCTGATCCCCTCGCGTCCAAATGAACTCTGCGTTCAAACGTCTCATCTCAGATTTTTGCCATGTGATAAATTACTTTTCTGGCTCACCGCTGTTCTTTATTAAGGCCGATGTCTGTCTCTGATATCGCTGATTGCTTCTGTAACACGTCCGTAATGATCTGTTTTTCCGGTGCCTTCCGCATCCTCTAGGTTCTCTGTCCTATCGAGCTGAGTACGAATTTTGAATTTTTATGGATTTCCTTTTGGTTTGCCGGTCATGCCTCTCCTGCATGCCGAAGCAGAGGGTGTTTCCTGGGATGGGTGGGCATCTATACGTCCATGTGGCAGGTCGCCGGTCCACCCCAAGGCACAAACACACATACACAAGCAACATAGAAAATCCCCCTGCACCTGAGACCACATGTTTTTGTACCGTGGGAGGACAACTAAGGGGGAAGGGTATGTACCTAATGCTGTGCTCCATTTGAACTCGGAAGTCGGAATTTCTGAGTTCCTAGTCAGAAATTTCAACCGGAGCACCCACTGAATTCTCCTCAACCCCGATCCTCAGAATTCAAGATGGCCGCACCCTTCATCAACAGAAGTGAAAGCTGTAGTTGTAGCTGTTTATTAGCACCTACGTCTTATTTGTGTTTCATTAAATTGGTGGCGCACTCAGGACTGTCCAACCGCTATCTGTGGATATGTTGTTATGGTGTTTGTGTGCACAAAGCACCGTATAATGTATTGTTACCATTATTGTTATCAACTGCTATTGCTAACAATGGCTAACAATGAACCTGGCTAGAACTGGGGTTTCAGAAAGCAGGATTTCTTGCTTAGCCGGATAACTTGTCAGATTTAAGGTAGTCCGGGCTAAATGTAAATGTACAAAGATAAAGGCCATTTAAACTGGGGTACCTTGGACACTCAGGAAACTGTTGGCTGGACAGTGACTTCCTAGTTCATTCTAGTCATACAGAGGGGTCCTTTCAGCACAGACTGAGCCAGTGGCGCTGTTCCCAGCAGCACCATATTGGCCGATGCTACCTTTAGCTGAGTCACCCTACGGCAGAGGTGACAACCAACTGTCTGAATGGAGCAGAACCAATTAGACACATTCACAGAAAATTCATTCATTCACTGTGCAAAACCATACTGTTTATTTTTGAGCTGTTACTATGGAATTCCATGCAATACTTCCCCTGACATTCTTTGCACTGTTACTCTTTACTGGTGTTATTTATTTATTGCCACTTTCTATTAATGTCTAAATGCCATTTTTTTCTGTATGTATTCAAGTACTGTAAAGTTCATATTTTCTTGGGGATTAATAAAATATCTATCTATCTATCTATCTATCTATCTATCTATCTATCTATCTATCTATCTATCTATCTATCTATCTATCTATCTATCAAGGCCGTCACCCTTTATCTATCCTCTCTGGGTTCATGTTCAAGGCAGATTCCTTTTCCCGTTGCCCTCGTTTGCAGCGAGGGTCATTCAAAGCACCCATCGTTTTCCCACCTCTCCTGGAGATGAAGTCCGAGGTTCACAGCAGCCACTGCCGATCCAGGCTGGATGAAAAGGTATCCAGATGCGGCTGCTTTTGTCCGGGACCCTGACCGCTGACGTTAGTGGAGAGTTGGACCGTCCAGACAAAACAAGCCGGAGAAAGGCAGAGTCCAGATTAAGTCACACATCTTGCAATCTGTGACCAAAGGACAGTGAACGTGTGAAAACGAACACAATTACCCAACCGTGACCCCCCTCCCCGGTGTCCAGTCTTAATCTGTTTTTACATTTGAGATACTTAATTTTTAGACTCTTTTATCCAAAGTGACCTTGAGGACAGTGGATGCGGTTATAGATTCATGTAGAGAAAACAAATTGCTAAAAAACACGGAATTGGTAAATCCGCAAACTCTGTAGGCCTGATGTTCACATCATTCCGCAACGATACCCTAAAGGCACAGAAAACCCACCGGGACCGTATTCGCAAAGCCAACGTATCGGTTTTCGTACCGCGGAGAGAGAGTCAGCCCGCGTGCTCCGTATCCCGCTTCCATCATCCCTCTCTTTCTGAGGGTGAGTCATGCTTTTGGGCTGGAGGTGATTTCAAAGCCTTTTATGGGCAGTGAGAGACAGGATGTGGAGGACAGTACTCTCATCCAGAGGACACGCGCGGGGAGAGGCGGCCACGGAAAGATCACGGCGCACCTCCTAACGCCGACGAGGAGCAGAGTCGCAGGAAAACATGCGCCCCGTGTAGGTGAGAGAGCCGGGCGCTCGCTGGAGACTGCATGCTTTGTGTGCGGAACCCGCTGCCTTGTTTACTTCCAATGCACTATATGACTCGCCGCTGAGGCCTCACATACCGCTCAGGAGAAGCACTGACAGCAAGGTTTATAACTCAAAAAATAGAACACAAACGGGTCACTCTAATAAGCTGAGTAAAAACCAACCACAACTAGTCAACTTAACACTGCTGTCTCTCTCTATCTTTCTCACCAGCCTCCCCACCTTTCCACCCCGGATACCCAAGAGACCCAATTATAGTCCTAAAGAGGAGATCAGTCCAATCAGGGCCAGGTGGTGATCAGTTGCTATGGAGACAGGGAATCCCACCTAAACCCAGCCCCTTCGTGTCGTTCGGCCTTCTGGGGGGCTTGAACTTACGGTGATCAGAATGACTCACTATGATCGAGGTCAAGATTCTTCTCATCCACTGTGGGACTTTGCCTCATAGAGGATTAGTAAATAACTCAAAACATTTCTTGTTGCCGACAGCAAACGTGTGAGGAGGTGTGTGGTCATGGGTTCGAGTGCTGAAGTGATGCTTCACATTTCTGTCACTTCATCCAGTGGTCTGGGACAGGGCCCGACTGGGATGAAAAACTGGCCCAGGACTTAAGGATCCCCCGAATGTTGCTAGTCTGGTTTGGGATCGATGGACAGAATAGATAGATAGATAGATAGATAGACAGACGGATGGATGATTTCTCAATTTGGTGAAGACTAAGGGCCTTTTAATCTCATCTGTCCTCACAAACTCCGTGCTGCTGTTAGCTTTTCTGGGAAAAGGACATTGGCCTGGAGCTCATCCATTCTGCTAATGAGCCAGTCAGGCCGCCGGCCATTAGAATCCGGAACGCGGACCGGGGGGGGGGGGAGGCATGCAATAAGGCCGCTGCGACAGTTCCACTAGCAGAGTGAGAGGACTCGCACGCTAAATGGCAAAGCAGGGGCCCCTTAAGTCTAACATGACAGGAGTGAAATCTAGCTGGCTGGCATTATTACCAGTTTGGGCGCCGGGGCGGGTCGTGGCCGTATCAAAGCTATTGATCGGGTGCCTGTATTTCATCCTTCATTTAGGCTAATCTACAATTTGTCTTAAATCCAATAAAATTCTATATTGATCCAAGGAACATCTTTCCCTATTTTCACAATTTCTATCTAATACAAACAAGACATTAATCCACAATTTAAATGTAATATTTCACTTTATGTGTTAATAAATACATGTCATTGTTAAAAACTAAAATGAATACATTCTTATTTTCTAATAAGATGTCAAAGGTGTAACATATGTTAAAGATTTTGACATTATGTGGAGCTTGGAGTTTTTGCTATGTTTGGTCTTTTTGTCAATGAAAGTGCAGCGGGCGGGGTCAGGTCCATCATTGGCTCAATGCCATCCAATCCTAAGGTTTCCTTTAATTAAAAAAAAACTGCAGAATCAAATCAGAGAGGGTCTAGAGTGGATGATGACTGCACTGCTAATCTCATAAAGAATGCTGAAACTGTGCCACATGAAACAGATTTTCTTCACCCAATCAGACACTTCTAAGCACAACCCATTTATAGCCAGTCTTGCACTACTGTAGCTTTATGTTCCAAAGTCATCATAATTAAATTTAAAATTTCAATTTGAAAAGATTTTTTGCCCCTTAAGATAGTTAAAACATAATGTGAAGAAGATAAGGCATCTCCAAACATAGCCTGAAACCTTTGATTTCCAAAGCAGGGTGTATCGATTGCTGGCAATTAGGGACATGGCCAGGCAAATTTTTCACTCTTTTCTCCACCACACTAAAGGTGGCTGGTTAATGGATCTGGGGGTGTTTTGAATTCACCTAAATGGAGTCACGTCTGGGTGGTTTAGCACTGTGTTTCCCAACCTGGTCCTCAGGGACCCCCAGACTGTCCACATTTCGGCTTCCTCCCAGTTCCCATGAGCAAAAATCTGGACTGTCTGGCAGGGAGCTAAGAGGGAGCAAAAACATGGACTGTCTGGCAGGGAGCCGAGAGGGAGCAAAAACATGGACTGTCTGGCAGGGAGCTAAGAGGGAGCAAAAACATGGACTGTCTGGCAGGGAGCTAAGAGGGAGCAAAAACATGGACTGTCTGGCAGGGAGCCGAGAGGGAGCAAAAACAT
>JAODJU010000050.1:8009161-8030391 GCA_026776725.1 Gnathonemus echidnorhynchus | reverse complement strand
CCTAATTCCACAGTGGAGGTACTTGAATAAATGAACACTGTCGTGTTGCATTAGGGACAGGATGATGATATGGAGTCTCCTGATGGAATAGGACCTCCCTCCCCAAGACCCCCAAGCACTACGCCTGGAGCAGAAACATGTTTCGGCGGCGACTACGACAGGAACCTCTCAATAGACGCTACCCTCAAACAGGAACACCTGGACTAGACCCACAATCCTCTGCAATGTCGTGCCACCACCTGTATAATCAAATAACCACAGTACAATCACAGGCTCACCAGCACCAAACCCTGTATTTAAAACTGCCGTTCTCCTCCAAAATATATATCGACCTTAGCAGCAGTAAGCATGTTTGCCGCCGAAAAAAAAAAGTTCTAAAACTTTTTTCACCCTGACTTTGTCCTTCTCAAAAATAGATACAGTCGCAGGTTATCTGAATCCAGATCCTCCCAAATGAAATTCTGTAATAACAGAATATTATATAAAAAGGACACCTTTATATTCATAAGGAAAGTGAGAAAAGCAGGAAGACTCTGAAGAGGTTTCCTTTCCTATTCCTGGCATTTATTTGGAAGAAGTAATTTCAATTTTAAAGAGTGGCCCTGGAGTAGTCCCAGATACAATGGTTTATAAATGAATTTTACACAGTAATTTCAGTTGAGGAATCAACACCTGTGAACTACAACCTCAGAGCCGATTGGAATTCCTGACCCCCTCTTGGGGCACTCTGAAACGCATGCCCATTCCGTCTGCTTGGAGTTCAGCAGCTGCTAAATGCCAGTGTCTCTCCTTCAAGATTCATGGCGTGCAGAATCGTCAGTCCATTGTTTATGTTAAAAGAACAATGTCAGAGAGCAGCGCCCTACTCAGAAGCACACAAGCCTGGTCGTCTGGCGTGAAACATTTGATGTTCTCCAAGACTCCGGTGAAGACAGGACAGGGTTCCTGGCGAACGGTGCGGAGAGGGAGCCTGAACTCTTACAGGCTCCTTTTCAAATGGCTGTCAAGTTCAGCCACTTGAATATGTAAAGGATGTCCCTTACTTATTCAGAACCCACTGATGAAGAATTCATGAACATCTCGCGACAGTTTTTCAACTTACAAGCATTCAAAGACAGGGGTAGACAGGTTCTCCACTTCGCAAGCGCATGAGGTTATTTCAAATGCTGTAAGAGTATTTCATTCAAATTCAAAGTTGTACAATGATTTGAGCTACTAAATTTTCATTGCTGTTCGTTCCTCCGAGTCCCGGTTGAATTGACGGTGCTTGAAGGACCGAGGAAGAAAGGGAATTGTTTTGGTAGGCATGTGCTCTGTGCTGCTGTGTGTTTGTGAAAGCTGCTCTCCTAGTAATTTCCGTCCATCCTGTGTTTTTCTGCTGAGATAGTCAAGTACCAACCATTTAATTAAAGAAGCCACAATTTACAGTCTGTTGACCTTATGTTCAGTATGTTCCATTTGCCCTGCAGTCCTTCACAGAATCACAGTGGCAAAACTGTCTGTACAATTTCGTAGGAAAAAAAGACAAAAGTGGAAAAGTCAGCAAAAGTGGAATCCCAAAATAACTGAATATGATATTAATAATCCCATGACCCAGTACTGGGAAGATGGATGGATGGACAGGAATTAATAAGATGATAAAAAAACATAAACTTTCATTGTCAGTTCTGGAAAACTTACGGCAGAACTTATAATAGAGAATGAAGAAATAAAATGAAAATATGGTCTGTTATACAGTGTGAAATCTTCACTCACGATGGACGAGCGGAGAGCGGCGGAATATGAGTCCAGAGGGACGTGGGATCTGAAGACAGCGTGAGATGGAAGATCACAAGCAGGGCAGGTTACTGTGGATACAAGTTTCCTTGGTGAATAAACCGTGGGATTTATGAAAGTAAAACAATGACCTCGGATAACAAACATCCCTTTAGCACCCATCCTCTTCTGGTAGCTTATTTAAGGTTGTGTGTTATGATGTTCTAGAACACTGAATTTATAAGGACATATTATAATATTTGAGAGGAGAATGCTGATTCGGGGAGGACAAAACATTACCAGTGCTATCTGGGCAAGCCACCTGCACGGACAGCAACTTAACCCTTTCGGGAAGAGACCACATCGTGTCTCATTCAGGGAGGCTGGTAAACATGGAAACACAAGGCTCACTTCATTACACGTTCATTGCACATTATAATGCATTCATAAAGCATTATAAACATGGAAACAAATATTTATCAAAAGGCACAACACATTATAGCCATGTGTGTTATGCATTTTTAACCCACTGACTACTTAGATGATGAATTAACCCAAAGCCATCCAGGTATATACCATAAAATGTTCTATAGTAGTTTTATAGTAATGATCCATCATATCACTCCTAGTTAGTTTAGTATTTTTATTTTTCCATTAGTCCATTAGTCTAACCACTATGCTACCTAGTGCCACTTTTGAGCAAAATCATATTACTTTAGTCCTACTCAGAGCAGAGATGGAAAGTTCAGGTCCAGAAAGTACAAATCCAGACCAAGGTTTTGTTTCAACCAACCAGCTGAGTACTTTGTGAATGTGACTTTTTTAAACTCGACTGATTGGTTGAAACAAAATCTAGATTCATACTTTCTGTACCTGAACTTTCCACCTCTGACTGATAGGAAATAATAAATCGCATTTTTAGCATTGACATACTTCAATAATTGGAATTGCGACTTTTGTAACTTGTGCTGGTACATACAGATGATCTATGCACAGTGCAGCTCCAAACAGTTTAGAAATTATATTCTAAGTGGTCTTTCTAAGGAGATCATTCAAGTTAGTAATCATGATGGGATTAGACAATTGCATGTGCATGTTTCTGCAGGCCGCTTAACGTTACTGTTGTGATCGATGGCGATATGCAATGTTTGCGCTCTTCTGGTCTCCTGTGTGCCGTCAGATATAGCGCATGTGCTGGATGAGGCTTTGTGCGACGCCATTATGCGACGAAAAGCCTTGCTTATGCGGGTCTCCTTCAATTATTCAAATGGCGTCCATTTTTTGCACTCTGTCGCAATTTGCATTAATTGCGCCAAGCGTGACACATTTTATCACTTTAGATGGAAGCTAAAAGAAGAGCGTTACGGGCAGTGTCAAGGTCCACAAAAAGCTGCCATTTTATGATTAAATTCTACAGCACCCACCGCAATAAATGCAGAAGACCTAAAGGTAGTGAGAGCAAAAATGCGGCTTATTTTGGGAGGCGAGTTTGTGTTAGTTTTCAGGTGTGTTTTCCTCTTATCTTCCGTTATAATTGACATGGATACCACAGCTTTCCTGGACGAGCAGCACATTTCAAATCCGCTTTTCCTGCATTATTAGTTTGAGCCCATTTAAACATTTGTAGATTTCCATGCCTCCTTCTTGCATCAGCCTCGGAATGTTCTGTTAGGCTTGCTGGGAGTTGTGTCACATGTTGCTAAGGAATAATTGGGATCATTTCCTTTTTGTACGGAATGTCATTTAAATTACGTGACACAGAGTTCGGTGAATATTTACTTGCTTGCATTTCTGGCCCTGTTTCGTCAGCGTTTAATCCTTGACCGCAGTAAAAGATTATCGTTGAACTTTCATTATTATTGTCCACATTGTGTGGTATGATCACTATCATTCCAAGCAGAACAGATACTAAGAATGGTTTTACATATACTGGTCTTTCCAATAAAGATATCCTGTCTCTAATTGTAGCGGGATGTTGTTTTGCTAACCGATTCTGTGATTTTCACATGAGGATGCTGAACAGAAATGCTCTATTTGGAGTAAGGGTGTTGATTTTTCTGGCATTTCTTTCACCTGGGGGTGGTTCATCATGCACCCAGCACCATTTTAAACTGGGTAAGTATGTGGTGAGTCTTTGCATACCATCAGCTCATTAGAGCAGCACGCGTCCTTGTGAGAGCAGTTCACAGCCCCCCCTCTCATGCTGAACACTGAGCAGGCTCATCCATGTCTTTGCTCAAAATGAGCAGATCTCAGAAAATAATATGTAGCCAGGCAAGTAGGTGCCTTCTGAATCCTGCAGTGTGTTTTCCGCAAACAACACAGTATCAGTTCTGGTAAGATATAAAGACAGACACCTTCCCAGCGTGGGCATTCGTGACCCCGTAGGCATGCATGCCCACGTGGCCTTGGTCCTGGCCGCTCAGTCGCTCCCTGCGCCGTTCCTGGGGTTGGTTCTGGTTCATGGACTGTTACTGGGTTCTGTTCTGTCTCACGCCACGTGAAATCAGTGTCTGGAGCAGGCGCCTGGTCAGCCTGCCATCCAGCAATGTTTTCATATCAATGATTCTGTCTGGCTTCCATCTTGGGTCCTGTCTGGGGTCGGTTCTGGCCTGGAAATTTTCTGGGTTTTGTTCTGTCTCATGCAGAAATGAATGTTGCTCCCTGACTGTAACCCTGTAGCACTGCATACGCTGACTTTCCTGGTAATATCACGGTTATGCAAAGCTGCAATATTTATCAATATAATAGTTTTTAAGCTACTTTTAAACTGATTGACATTTGGGATCATGTTTAAATCAGTATTTGCAGCGCTACCAAGCTACCTCTACATAGGAACCAGGATGTAAGAAGTTTCTAAGTATAAAGGAACATGTGAACCAGTAGGGTAAGAGGATTAGCGCATTAATGTGATTGTGGAAGTGGTAACTGTGCCCACACTTATCGCCCTCTTGTGGCTGGATGTCCAATGTCCGTTACACGTGACGCCCTTTGCTGTCCTTCCTATTTTTAAAATAAATGATACCTTAAACATGCATTAGATATAGTAGATAGAGTTGATGTCAATGCTCAGTGTAATTTAAAAGCAAATAAATGTGTGTTTCCACTTGGTCAAGCGCGGCACTGAAGACACTCCTCAAGGATATTTTGATTGCCGCCAGTTAATTGTTTTTAATGGCTTTTAGCTTGACTGACACCTTGAGAAAATGAGGGTATCGTGCTTGCCTGAGGTTTCCGGGAGTTGCACGCTGAACAGAACTGTGAGGAAACCCTTGACCTGGTGTGCTCAAAGGAACAACAGAAATAACTCACAATGGGCAATGGGGGAGCAGCACCACATAACCCCAGAAACTCAGTTATCCTGAGCAGTTTTAAGTCATTCAGAACACATTAATGCAGGGTATGAAGACTGGCATCACATCCGGGGTGCATCCCAGCCTTGTGCCCTATGCTGCCTGCTTTAGGCTCCAAATCCTATACAACCCTGACCAGGGAGCTGGGAGGGAGCAAAAATGTGGACTGTCTGACAGGGAGCTGGGAGGGAGCAAAAATGTGGACTGTCTGACAGGGAGCAAAAATGTGGACTGTCTGACAGGGAGCTGGGAGGGAGCAAAAATGTGGACTGTATGACAGGGAGCTGGGATGGAGCAAAAATGTAGACTGTCTGACAGGGAGCTGGGAGGGAACAAAAATGTGGACTGACTGTGGGTCCTCGAAGACCAGGTTAGGAAGCACTGCTTTAAAGTATCTGCCCTTTAAAAGCACTTTAACTTTAGCACAATTGGATTCTTAACTTGCGCAGTCTACAAAAGAGCAGTTCAGGATGCATTTCACTACGTGTTGTACTTTGTATAACTATGTATGTGACAATTAAAGATTCTTGAATCCTGATGATAATGATATTGCATATTTGCTCTGTGCGCGACCAAAAGTGTAACTTTTACTTTCTAATCCTACGCAGTTAATTTGAAATTGCTAATTCCAAAGTCCTGTAATTCCGTAACTCAGATTAACAAAAACGTATATTTTCACAAGGTTCATGTTTTCAAAATAAGACACCCGTTATAAAGGGTTGTCGCATCTTTAAATGCCCGTTTATTGCTTATAGTCTGTAGATGTGATAAATGTTAACCTACATGAACCCAGCGAGCACAGAAAACATATAGAATC
The DNA here is from genome assembly GCA_026776725.1 of Gnathonemus echidnorhynchus. Lineage (NCBI taxonomy): Eukaryota > Metazoa > Chordata > Actinopteri > Osteoglossiformes > Mormyridae > Gnathonemus > Gnathonemus echidnorhynchus. The sequence continues at coordinate 8,024,466 of JAODJU010000050.1, read as the reverse complement.
TGACTTTGATTAATGTCAGAATTTAATTTCTATTTGCCTTATCTGACAGGAAACTGACAGAATTCTGCCATCTTTCTCTCAAATTTTGCTATTAGATTAAAAACACTCTGTAGTATACTTGTCACTAATAAACTGCGTCAAAATGTATTATATTGACTGACACTGACAACTATATATAGCAACAATATATACAGATAAAGAAATATGAAACAGTGTCTTTCCATCACCCTATATCATTATTATTTCTTTATGATTACCTAATAAGTATAATCATGAACCCCAATAAATAATAATAATAATAATAATAATAATAATAATAATAATTTAGTGGATAGCACTGTTGAGACTAGGTGTGAGTGTGTCCTGTGATGGGTTGGTGCCCCATCCTGGTTTATCCCCCCCGACCCAGAATAAGACAAGTGGTTCAAAAAAATGGATATTAATAATAATAGCACATTGTTAATATTCCAGCATTACCTTCACCAAGACAAACACAGCAGACTGGCTGTTAAACTTACCATCTTAGCATCATCTACTCAGAACTGCTCACACGGCTTCCAGCGTTACCTATTTATACGGCTTGATATTTCAACCGCATCAGTTCAGCTTAGTGGCAGGATGCCTCCCACACCTCAAATGTCACAGGTCGACTTCCTTAATTATGCTGCTATCCGCTGCATTGCATTGTGGGTCCGTCAGGCGCCACGGAACATCGCGATGACACTGGTGCCACAATATTCACCTTTACCTGCCTGTCCCCAGCCCCAGCTGCATAGTACGAAAACCACCTTCCCCACTTAGCACTGAAAAACTGCCAAGTGCCACCTCACCCTAACACTTTCCGTGCCGCTATCCTAGGCAAATAAAATATGCAGAACTGGGAACTTTCCCTTTTTTAAGGAGTTTTGAAGAGCTGATCTCTCCCACCTCCGTAAAATGTGATCAAGCGCTCATCTGCCCTCTCACCGACATCTCGCGCTTCTAACAAGCTAGCTGGCTGTAATATGGAAATCAGACTCCTTGTTTCGTTTCCGATTAAAGCTAATGAAAACTCCGTCAGCCAGTGCGCCGGGCTGTTTATAATTAGTGAAATATCGCAACATTCAGATAAATAACCATCTTCAAAGCGCGATGTTTTGCTAATTTTGACGTGCGGGCGAAGGCCGATATGATCCGCGCACGCGCTCATTCCTGCACGTCGTTAATCTGTCAGACTGCCGCCACCTTTCATGTCGGGCGGCTGAGGGCTTCAAACGGCCTAAGCGCCACGCCGGTGATAGTCTCTCTTTTTCTGCAGCATGGTGTAAATCCGAATTTCGATTTTCGCTTTTTTTTCCCCCGTTGCTTTTTCCTTAGGCACGTAAACAGCCATTTTAGCAGGATATCAGGAACATATGGTGGAGTGAAAGTAAACAATATGTGTTTATCTCTGGGTGTTGTAAATACAGCGCAACCCCGCTCCTGGTTAAAGTCCAGTAATTATTCATATACATACACCAAAATATTTTCATGCACATAGTAATATTATCAGTTCCATGCATATAGCTAAAATTATGAATTTTCTGATGAACGTCCAATGCTATTCTGTTACAACCAATTTTACATAAATTCACTCTACATGCGAGTCCCAAGTATCAAGCTAACATGTCAGTGACCTTCTTAAAAAACTGCATCTGGGAATGCATCAAAGATTGCATCTATTACAATACTGCATCCACGATCCCTTGCAGTAGCATGCAGCAATAAATGCATGTCCATAATGATTTCATTTTTCAACGTTGTTTAATGATGCTTGACTGTCAAACACTGCAGTTCTCATTAGTAATAAGAATCCCTCATGTTTCATGCCTCCAGTGTTACTTTAATTTAAATTTTTATTAGTGTTATCAGCCTATGAGTTTTATCACTTCAGAAATTATTTACCCTCATTCATTAATTCTCTATTTCCTGTGTCGCAAGGTAGCATTAAAATGTAGGTAAAATCCTGTGGAATGGGATCCTTGTTATTTCGGTATAACAGAAATGTAAGAATTATATTCATGAACTATCTATATTTTATACTTATATTCTGCATACAGAGCTTACTTTGGCCCAGGTGTGGTCCATTTTCATGTAAGATCGTTAATTATCTATCTGTGCTGATTTGGAGTCTACCTTCAGAAAACCGATTTAGGAGAAATATGTATTATATGTAGTAGGTATACATACAAGAAAACATAAAAAAAAAAAACCGTGCTGTTATATAACAGGAAAAATGTACCAATTTTTAAAATATTGTACGAGCTTACTTTGCAATTGTTTCAAGCACAGTTTCTTTCCAGTCACCTATTCACGTTTCATTTTCATGAAATGACCCACCTGGGTCGATCTGGAGTCCAGCGGTGTTCAGTCGCAGGAGTGGAGACTAAATTTTAGTTTTAGCTTTGAAACTGAAACTGCAGAACAGTCATCCTGTAAGGGCCAACCATCTGTCTGGAAAGAAGCAGCTCAATGGAGCCGTTTGGAGGCAAAATAACCCAAAAACAAACTCCGGGACGGTTATAAAAAGATTGGCAAAGCTTTTTGAGGCTTGCCGGTGTTAGCGGGGGACACATTATGTCCATGTATTCAAATTTCAAGGTGTGACAGAACAAAATGTGATGGAGAGGCTGTGAGTTCTAATACTTCCTGAAACCACTACGTTCGCTTCCAGAAATGCATGCCCAGAATGTCGCACATCGCCTGTGGTATAGAAAGCAAAAATCTATGAAAAAAAAAATGACTATACTGTCCCGATGATACTGTCGAATTGAAAATCCTTCATTACACACATCTCAGATGAGGTGCTGCGTTACACTCAGCCTTTAATCGTCTAAGAAGCAGTAAGGAGTGAATACGCTCGACGATGAAAAAGCGCGTTCCATTATATAAGAGGATATTACTTATCCACTGCTGTGGATTATGTTTGCATAAACAGAAAACCATTATGGCAATTTCGTCGCACTGCGTGCCTTTAAACATCAGGAGGAACCTGCCGTCTGTTTCGTTTGTTTATTAGCATCCAGCTCGCTATTCTAGAACTCTGCCCGGGGTATTCTAAGCACGCTGTCTCTTATCCGCTCCACTGTCGCGTTTGGCCACGGTAATGAAAACGCTACTGCATCTTTCATCTACGGTTTTATACTGTCTGATGCAGGGCATTTAAGCGGCTAATAATTGCTACCCCACGAGTGAAGCCGGCACAGGGAGCACGGCCTGGCTTCTGAGATCACGCCAAGCGCAAAATGGCAGCAGCCGGGAGAATCATAAAAATATCTGGGCCAAGGTGCGATTTGCCTTATTGATCCAGCGGATCTAATCTCGGCCGATCCCTGTGAAACAGATTGCACTACATCCGTGCTTTATATACATAGGGGAAAGGGCCGTCTGTCAGTGGGAGATTAATGCTTTCCATTAAACATCAGCTCCAGGACTATGCCAATGTATTTTTTTGGCCCGTTTTCTGACCCAGTTTATTGTGGTTTATGTTCTTCCACAGAATATGTGTTTGCCTAACTGTTGTAATCATTTATCTTCTCTGTGGTGATGGTGCACACATACACACACACACACACAAACACACACATTTTTCTTTTTTCGTTTTCCTCTCCAGGAAGATTGACTCAGTTTGCAATATGCTGAACTCTTAGAGTTACCCAATCGAGATCATTCCTATTCTTTCAGCTAATTCAATTGAAAGCTGACACCAATGGATTACTGCTTACTCTGACAGATGATGGCAAGTTTTTGAAAGAAAAATATTACAAAGAGCTGTCCTGGACGAGAAAACCGACAGATAAACCAATTTATCGAAATTAAACTGAGCCTGTCTCAGCTGGGAGTCTCACCAGCGTCCGCGTTTTGAATGCCAAACTTTTTTATGTTGGTTCTGCATATAGTCTGACACACGCAGGCATGTGTCACATGATCACGCAGATGAATTAATTGTGACCAATTAATTGCATAACAATGGGCTAACAAGACTGGCATAAAGGCCAGGCATGTAGCAGAAACGTTTTAGCATCAACAGACACTTGAGCACCGTATCTAGTGGAGAATAGAGACTGAAAAAAGGAAAACTGTCATCATACGAGAGCCAGAAGCCTGTCCATTAACAAGGGATAGTATTACAGATTGAAACCTTGCTAAACTGATACAGTATACACACCCATCACCTTCAAATTTATGAGATCTAAACAAGAAAGAGTCTGTTCTATATGACCCAGTGGGAAAGTGTCCTTATAGATTATGATGTTAACCATCCAAAAGCTACCATAAAAAATGGCTACTTTCACCATGCTTAAATAGAGTCATCATTGATGATGCCCGAGGCATTTTCAGGAATGTCGACTTCATTCATTCATACATTCTAAGATGTAAACCACTAGCTGGTGGGCGGGCCTCCTCTGGTGGGCGGGCCTCCCCTGGTGGGCGGGCCTCCTCTTGTGGGCGGGCCTCCCCTGGTGGGCGGGCCTCCTCCGGTGGGCGGGCCTCCCCTGGTGGGCGGGCCTCCTCTGGTAGGCGGGCCCTCCCCTGCGTCCCCACCATCATTGGGCATCTTCTCTCCTTGGAAGCCAGCTGGCCACTCATAATCCCTGGCTCTGGTGTCTTTCCCCCTCTCACAGCCGTATGGTGATAAAAATGTACAGGCTGCCGTCCCATGGCCGCTGAGCCCAGGATCTGTGCAACGAATGTGAACCCCAAGGTTTGGAGGCCGCGAAGGACTCACTTCAGCGTACATCGGTCACACGCCAGTCGTTGAGGGAGTCATGATTGATGAGGTGCAATCGGCGAACCCAAAACGGGTAATACGAACTGCTCAACCTCGCATGTGGACTCGGGAAGCAACTTTTGGGTCGCATGTGTGTGGATTTCACAGCTAGGCCTTGCATTGGAGCCTGACTCATCAGGATGGCAATAGTCAAGGGTTGGCAGTAAATTATTATAAGATGTCACTATTGGCCCCTTGCTAGATTTTTCTAAGCATGGGGAGGCCTAACAGTACATTTTGGGGGCTCCCTGAATCTGCTAAGGTCTCCGTGCCCTCCAATGCCCTTGACCGTAGCAGACTGGTGAAGAACAATTGCAGTCCCATTTAGACTGACAATATCCTGATCTCTTCCTTATTCTTCTCATCACTTGGGCCTCAGTCACAGAACCCCAACCCCCCTTAAACAATTTGCCACTTTGCTCTCTGCCAGTCCTCCTCGGGAACTTGAGTAGATCATGGATACATCGATCACGGATCTGCCTGGGAGTGTCCAGTCAAAATATGGGTGCTTAAACACCTCCAGGCAGTTCCCCTTTAAATCTTCTTCCAGAAGCACCTTTACTCTGCATGATGAGTTGATAACTACATGACAGATTGACTCCAGTGTGGTGCCTCTCTGATATTCTGCTTCCAACTGTAGACTCGCCTCCTGTATGACATTAAAGTTATGCTCAGGATGTCTGCATATCAAGGTTATAAAAATGCATTGAAGGCCATTCCAGACTTCCACAAAGAAGCTTGTCAAGAAGACAGTTTGGGTTGGCACCATGGCAACTGGAAATAACTCCAAGTCTGAAGACTTTCTTCATAAATTCATCATCCATCTGCATGCATAAATGTGAGTCTGTTGCCACTGTGACCCTGACGTTAGACGTTGGGTAACATAGATGATCTGTTGTAGGTGCACAATTCTCATACAAGAGATTTCAGTAAGAAGATCTTTGCTAAGGCATTACTCTCAAATTTCCCATTTATCATCCACCATCAATGTAACCAAATAAACAACATAGAAGTAAACCGTAAATTCTTCACTTAAATGTTTCACACAAAATTAAACAAAATGTTTCTGATTCCCGAATGTGTAAATATTCAAAGAAATCTGGAACCCCAGAGTCTACCTTTCTGAAACATGTATTCAGTTCTTAACCCCGATTCAATTCTTCTGAATTTCATTATAACAAAATGATATCTTATAAAGAACTTTGCTGGTGTTACAGTGAAATTCAAGAAAACCGCAAATGGCAAAATAACCTAACCACAAGTTAATTAGGTTAATTAGCTAAGTGTACGTATCCTTTAAAAATGGCCAAGGAATCACTGATATGCTATCTCAGCCAGGAAATGTCGCGGACCAACCTGCAGAATCCCCGATGACGTCTGAGAACGATGCCCCTGTCACAGCTCTGAACATTTACTCTGAGTGTCTGCTTTGCTTATTCGCGTCTGGCATTGCGGCCGCACAAAAGCCCTTCGTGGTTTGTCCTGAGTTTGAGCGTTTTTTTTCCCGTCTGCCTGCCTGGTTTTCTTGACCTCGCTTCCATCCCCAGATTCTGAGACCTGCTTGGCTGCCCTAACTCCGACGTACATCGCCCGACCTTTGCCTGCCCACCGACCGCCGTGTACCTGTCTGATCCCTCTGATCACCGACAACTGTGTTGGATTACCCTAGTGTTTACCTCGCCGCTAATCTCGAGTTTTGCCCTGCCCCAAATAAAGCCGGCTTCTCTCCCCGAATTCGTGCAAGAATCCTCCTTACTCGCATTCCCTGACAGGAAATAAGTCAGACTGACCTTTCGAAACAAGACATGTTTCTAGAGACCACGACTCACACTCCTGTGTATCATTAAAGAGAAACCTTTACTATGCAGAGTTAAAAAGCTGCGGTGTCAATTCATCTTAACGTCGGGGTTTCCTCGGTGAGGGTGCGCCGCCTGTCATGCTAGGGCATTAGCTATCTGTGCCGTTAGCATCTGTAAAGGTGTTCCTGTTTATTGGGTACCCGAGAGAATCATCAGAGGAAGAGAGGAGAGGGGGATATCAAAAGGGAGAGGAATGATAGGTGACAGCATCAAAGGACTGGGCAGCTAAACCACAGGGCATCGACTAGACTGAAAAATAACAAACGTGCATCAGACAGGAAGCTGGTATCATCTGTTACAAAAGCAACAGACTGTGTGATTACACAAAGGAGGAAGTCGAGTTTTTGAGTCAGTGCTGTCTTTCTGGCTGCTGAACAGGCGTCAGCTTGTGTGCTCTTGTTGTTGGCCATGTCTGTCTTGCACGTTTGCCTGACTGAACTCCCCGAGTACTACAATATGGCCCACACTCAGCAGGCTCCGCATCGAGCACCCGGCCGGCCACTGCCCGGTCCTCCGCGACGAGTCAGCCGCACACGCTGGCCGCATGGCCGACCAGATCAGCTATCTCTTAAGGACAGCCACGCTAGCCTTCAGTCCACGTTCTGCAACGTTCTCTCCGTCCCTGATTGTGTTTGTCTGTGTTTCCCCCCACGTGCTGTTCAGCCGTGTACGTGTTAGCACACACGTGTTAAGCGCAAATGCGTACCTGTGAGTGGTACTGTAGGTGACAGAATGGCGTGCTATACAAGCTGTCACCTGCCTCAAGATTTGACAGATGATGGATGGATGGAAAATACTTTAAAGATTTACACTCATGATTTAGCGTTTGTTTAGCTGTGGTTATGCCCTATATGAAAGTGACATGTAAGCACAATTTCATAGGAATATTATCAGACTCCACGTTCCAAATGGGTTATGAACACACCAGTGTCTTATTTAGTGAGAGGTCAGTCTCAGTAACAGTGAATCATTATGATGCATGTAAATCAAGCCACAGTGGCAACTGCTGCAGACAGGATGTTGGGAGCCACGGTAAAGTGCCTTTTAAATGCTGAGAATGCTTCTAAGCAATTTCAGTCAGGTGGTAGATCTGACTCCAGATCATATTGGCCTTACACCTGACAGTAGTGATTCCAGCCGTGCTGTAACAATTTTAGATAAAAAAAACAAACTAAATTAAAAGTGATTTCAGTCAGGTAGTACATCTAAGCCCCGACAATATGGGCCTTAAACCCAACACTATAGATTCCATCCATGCTATGAACAATTTCAGATGTATAAAGAAAAACACACACATGCACACTGCGGTCTTGTGAATCTCAATTTTAGGGCTGTTTAGTAAATGCTTCTGCTTGATTATGTGTGAAGTGCTTTGAGTAAATGTACAATTATTAATTAACACAATTTAAGACCAGCCACCAACAGTGCTGTATTCCAAAACTATTTTTCAATGTAGGAAAAAAAGAAAGCACAGACTTTCCTCGGGTTACGATGGTCCATGTTACGATATTTCGACTTTACGATGCGTAAATGTTTTCCACTTTCGGTACATTATTCAATAAATTACACGAGATATTCAACATTTTTTTTGTAAATTAGTCTTTATTTTAATTATTTTACCCAACTGTAGGCTAATGTAATTATTCTAAGCATGTTTTTAGGGTAGGCTAGGCTAAGCTAAGATCGCCTTACGATATTTTCACCATACGATAGGTTTGTTGGGACGTAACCCCAGTGTAACCCGGGGAGAGGCTGTATATGTAAGTGAATCAAAAAATTACCATGAGTTCTGGATCTGAAAAATGCTTCATTTGTGTTGTGGAAAAACCCTTAAAAAGAGCAGAAAGACATACAATAGAAAAGATGAGCATAATTCATAGAGCCATCATCCACGTTGAGGGATATTAACACCTCACAGGAGCCCGTCGACTTCAAAGCAAAGCAAGCAGACTTGAAGGGCAGATGTTCTTCTTTAATTGCTCTGAGGAACAAAGTGCTTAAACGGACTCAATACTCATTTGCGTTGAGTACGTTGGAAATAGGCCCCCGAGACTTTGAGCAGGCAAATAGATTGTATCACCGCTGGCTGATGCGTACTGGAAACTTTTATCATTGATCATTTGCAGGAGATTAAGACATGAGACAACTTGGGAAATCACTTTTGAATTCAACAAAGGGTACTGATGTAAACAGGCAGAAATTCCCAGCCCTAGGTACCACAATCTCTCGGTGATTGGCATGCGGATGGCATAAGCGATACGGAAATTGATTGAACTTTCCACGCATTCAAATCCATTTTCATTCCCAAAATGTGCTGGTATACCTTGCTAAGCTGTGAGTCATTACTGCCTGTGATCTTCTGGATACACAAATCATTTTTCCACTCATCTGAAAGGGAATAGCAAGAGGTAACCTTTTTGCCGATTTTGAGCGCGTCGTCCCCTGAATGATTTCCGGATCAGGGAAACATCCAGTGCCAATTCCCGGTATATCAAAGTTTTATATGATACTATAAAAAATTGAAAGTTAGATGCAAACATTACATTGTGTAGGGGTGGCCGAATGCTTAGGGAAGTGTGCTTCTGACTGGAAGGTTGCTGGTTTGAATCACCAACCAGTAAAGTACATATGAGGTACCCTGAGCTCCCAGGCATTTTTTCACTTCATACTTATTAATTTTATATTTGTGTATAATTTGAAATTTCAGAATGTAGAATGAAAGCTCAGGGCTGAATTATGCATTACAATGGTGATAAGCAGCCGTCTATGTAGACACCACGGTCAATGAAATCCAGGTGGTCTTGTAAAGACACAATTAACATAAATTATCAGAGAGTTAAATAGTGGCATCTTGGTGGATTAAGCGATGCTCGCAGAGTTTCCGTTGTTTGGGATTTTGTCCTTTTCTTGAGTGCAAACAGAGGCTCCGCTGATTGCTGCATTACGGATTTCTGCTGAGACCTCTGATTAATGACACACTGTCAGTCTGCAACAGGTCACAGCATCTCAGGGAAAGTCAACCTGACATCTATCCATGCTGTTGTATTCTGTATTTCGCTGTCTTGAACTATGACATTCCTAAATAATTTCTTTTGCTGCATTATTATCAGTTGTATTACATGACTATTGTTACAAAACAAGTAAGTAACTAGTGGATTTTATCATTGCTCTCGCATGGGTATTTTGGTACCCTCCTGCAGTCCAAACACATGCATATATTGGTGTCTCAAAATTTTCCATACTGCTTGTGTGGACTGGCATCCCACCCAGGGTGGACCCCAGCCATGTGCATGCCAAGTACTTCCCAGCCAGCCCATTAGGGGGCAGTGTGTGGCTCAGGGGATTAAGCCTGTGTGCCTGTGATGAGCAGGTCTCCAGTTCAAAACCAGCCTCGGCACGTCTGCTATTCCTTGAGCGAGGTCCTTGACCCCCCAGCTCTCTGGGTGCTGCTGGGGGTGGCTGCCCTTCACAGCCAGCTCGCTCTCACCTACAGAAAGCAAGTTGGGGGGGGGGGCACGTAAAGAGAATTTTCTCACTGAAATCAATAAAGTATCAATTACTTAAAAAAAAAAAAATCAATTCTCAATTACCCATTGTGATTCATTTCATTAGTTAGCGATTAATCCATTTTCTGATACTCGGGGTCTATGATGGGACTGTGCTTGTCACTGGAGCACCTTTGTGTGAATCACTAGCATCCGAATGGCCTCGCAAAGATATGTTTATTTCTCCCATTATGACGTGGAAGTCAGATTACGGTGCATGCTGATTGGCGGATCGAGTGATGGCTAGAGTACAAGTTAAAATGCTAAAGGATATCACGTGGTAGCCTGGAAAAATACCAGCGAAAACCAACATTTAGTAGCTACAAGTTATTAAGATACAGAAAGGTAGAGAATGTTATATATGTTGTAATTCTGAGTGGGAATTTGTAAATCGGTGTGAATGTGTGTGAAGTGAGTATTAGGATTTTATCTGCTGCAAAGCCCAAAGGCCGACTCAGCTATGATGTTTTGGTCACTGGGGTTCTGTTGTAAAGCATTTTTCACATCACGTTCAAAATTTAATCAATGCCTGTTGGGTAATATGGCATTTGTTGCCTTGCTGGTAATTGAAGGTAATTATCACGTCACTGGAGAGACGCAGGGCCGCACAGCTGCATTCACTTTACAAACGGTCACATGGCCAGAGGTGGAAGGTCTTCTGAGGAGGAGAGCTGACATGTTCTGATGCTTTACTGCATGTTCTTTCTTGGTGCTACTAAATGAAATAGAGGAGAATAGCAGGTTAGCAGGTAGTCCTATTTTGCACAAGAAGAGTGTTATTTAAATGTGGTGGGAGGGGACAGAATGAGTTTCCTGGTGCTGTCAGGTGCAATTTTCAGTAGCTGTTTCAAAATGATTCCATTATACAGTCCTGTAATCACGTCATGTAAGTGCTGGTGCTACTGTGGCACATTTATGATGAATTTCTGTTAAAAAGTCAATTACGATCATTTTTACAGAAGGTGCTTCCTTCAGTAATAGAGTTAAAAAGAGGAGTTTGAGTTCATTTCAGGCTCCACAGTGGTGTTGCAAACCTGGTTAACAAACATCAAGTCCGTTGGTTTTAGGCTTGGTCACTTTTTTATTTCTCAGTTTTAGGAAGCATTTCGTCGCAAGGTACATGTTGCAAAAAAATTTTGTTTCTTAAAAAGCTGAAATGGGTCTGAGTACTTTTTGAGAAAACCAGTACTTTATTGGGTCTGTTGTCAGCCACAGAAACAATGCATAGTGTAATACCACCACATTATGTAATAACCTAACAAAGTCTTAATGAAATCATTCATCTGGGTTGTTTATTACATAATGCACAGCATTACATTTTCATCATTTACAAGTTCAGCTTCCGCAATATGTAATAATTTATTACAAAACATAGGGAAATGCATTACACATCGCATTCAAGCTGTTTATTACAAAATGCAGGTGCTGTTACATAATGAAGTGAAAACTTGTTACAATTTGTTATTACATAATGCGGTAATATTACATAATACGTTGTTACAGCCCCATAGAGGCATCGTTGGGGTACATTTAACTGCGTCTTTCTGGGTCAGCACACTCTTGTGTTTATGATACGTATGACCTTTGACCGTAGCATTTTCGGGAAAATAAATTGAACTGGATCAATCCATTATAATTGTATTGCCATTCAAGCATATAGCTACGTAGTAACGTTACAAGTTTGAACCCCCCTCTAAATCTGGGGACCCCCCCTGCCCCATTACTGAATTCTCCTGAGGGGGACCCCTCCCCTGGTCAACGGAAAATACCGAGGCTCAGACTCCCCCATGAAACATGGCTACGGCCCTGGATCCTCTGTAACGCAGTAGCACCTCTGCCTTCCTGTCAAATACTGTTCGCTTTCACTAACTTTGCTGCTTAATGGGTCGAACCGCGTGCCAAAATGTTGGAGGAGGGGGTTCAGCGTCTGGAAAGGCGTCTGTCGGGCTGCTTTGCTAATCAAGTGGTTCCGACGAAGCTGGTAAAGCAGGTTTTCACGGGAGCGGAGCTAAGCTGGCCCAGAGCAGGGCGACCACGAGCCGACACAGTGAAATAAGTGTGCAGCTGCATAATTACTTGGCAAGACAAATGCCGAACGAAAGATTTGCATGTGCAGAGACTGTAAAATTTCTAAATGGAAGCTGGGATAAACACATGGAAGAAAAGCATGTGGATAACTGACTCCTACTGTGCGGTGATTCAGCCCCTCTGCAGGACAGTGTGTAATATAAGCACCCTGGCACTGTATTTACAGCACAGAGCTCGTCTAGAGTCAGTAATAGTTCCCTAATTGAAAGTGTCCTGTTACCCCCTGCTGTACTGGGCACAGTCTATCTAACAACTTTAAACCTGAGAAAGTCTTTGGATACAGTATGTCTTTGGGATGGCAACTTCTCTGCAGTCTGCAACTCAGACGCTTAATTGAGCGTTCTTAAATTCTTATTTTATGTTGCTTTTTATTTCACCATTTTATGTTCTTTTGTTGCTTTACCTTAAAACAGAAGATTTGAAATTATTTGTCCGTCTTGTTTCTTGTTAAAGTGTACAGTTAGAGCACAAATTAGAGCACAGATTTGTCATTAAATGGACTAACTTATAATAAGCAGGGTTTAGCAGCGCACTGTAAATTGATCTAAATGGAATCAGGCACGTACATCCGAATAAAAAGCACCACGCCTGAATCTAATTACACTTCTGTTAGAGAGTTAATTATGATTTTTCCGTATACTTCCGTCGTACTTAATTCTCTTTGCTTGTACTGTTCGTGTAATAGCATTCATGAGCCCATAAATGTATGATATGCGTAGGCCTATATGTCCACACAGAATTGTTATTTCAAGATTATCGATGTTTTGTTGGTCGTGTTTAACAAACGCTTTAATACGTGCTTGTGTATTTAGCCAAACTTAGTAGTAGTACGTCTAACAGTATACAAAAAAATAATCGAATACGTGCAATAATGAATTGGAAACAAGTAGCTTAGGCATTACATTTTATATATTTTTTTATTGATATATTTTTCGTTGAGTCTTTGAAGCTTCTTCTGTTATAAAACAAGCGTTTTAAAGCTTTAAAGTCCGAATGTAGCTGCACAACACGGAAACAGTGTTAACGGGCAGCTTTCGCTAAAACATTAACTACAAAAGCGACTCGTTTGAGAGTTTACAAAGAAACGCTGCCGCATGCTTCTGTTTTAAAAGGTGCGCCGGGGGGGTTGAAGCGTGTTATTTCACAACAGGGTTCAAGGGACAGAGCGAATGAGGCTCATCGCTCTCTGCTCCGCTACCTGGGGTCTAGATAATTAGGTTCAGGACAAAACGACGGAGGTCTGATTTTATTTGGAAAAAGTGCGAGCCACCAAGTAAAAATATTGTTTTGTTTTCACTACACTTAACTTACACTTATCACTGTAAGTTAATAATAAAAAAGCTCACAGGAGGGTTTGTTATATGGGCAGCGGTCTGCCTAGATGTGATATCGCATATTAAAATTCGATATATTTATGTAAGCAAACATATATTTGTGATGACTGTAGATGGGTTCTTTAAAGTGCTGTATTTGGGCAGTGTGTCACAGGCAGCCAGTACCCTCAGGCAGTGTTGTCCTAAAATAATTTGTAGCCAATGGAAATTCTGCTTCTAGAGAGCCAGCCAGCAGGACGGAACGGAAAGGTGATGCTGGTGCATCTTATCTCGTTATGTAAACGTGCCATTAGATCTTAGGACGTCTGTTTTGATGGTTTAAGTGCTCCAGGTTACAGTTAGGGCACACACAGATGTCTGAGGGCAGCACTCTCTCTCCCTTCAGACGCATTTTCATTAAAAATTAAATCTGAATTAAGTTGTACAGTAGCTCCAGCCAGAAATTAGAGTGGATTAAAAAAAAATACTTTTTTTTTTTACGTTGGATTTAATGTCATTGTACATACAGTGGCTGCATATTTCAAAAATAATATTTGGGCTAATATAAAGCACCATGCATAAGATGACAAAAAAAAAAAAAAACTATTACATTTTGGTAATAGAGGCTCATTTGCTTATATATAATATTACGCGTGTCTCTCGAATCTGATCAATGGAAAACAGTAAGTACAGGGGATATTATAGCTAGGTGACAAGAGGCATATGGAGAGACGAGGTGTTCACTCCTTTTCTCGCTTCCAGGTGGCTGCAGAAAGCTCTTGCTGAACTGAGTAGACACAGAGCATGCCTGGAGAAGAGAGCGAGAGCAGACCTTCCTGCAAGACTGTTTGATCTTTGCATGCCATATGCTTCTAACCTCGTGTCCAGCTGCTGCTATCCTGCCCTACAGTAACAACCTCATTCCCGCAAGCCGTGATGACACTGTAGGATTTCGTTGCACGGATTCATGAGACAGGGAGTTGTAAGACAGGAACCTCGACATGCGTGACCACCTGTAATTAAGCATGCTATAGTAAGTTAATGTTATTCAGCAAACCAGCCGGTCCTCACCTAATGTCATTCGAGTGTCTGACTTCTTCCAAAAGGTGCTCGTAGGCTATAATAATATGCAAATACATTCACGGGAGACAAAGGATAGAACAATCAAGGTGATCGAAAGACAGCCCTCTACTGGTGGTCGTCATTGTCTTGTCTTACCACAATACCTCGTGTAAACAGATGTCGTCAAGGAAACCTGAATTTTGACAGTGGAAAGGCTGCAGGCTTATTTTAGTTGAAGGAAAGAAGTATGTTAGGTTAGAATGCTCACAATATAAATAAACGAAAAAATCTGGTCCTAATAACAGACATTGTTATTGACGTCTCGTCCCGACCACAATTGGTCAGAATAATATTTTTTAGTGTTACTTTTCCCAAAAATAAATGTTGCTACTAAGCTCAGAATTGACATTCTTCGTGAAGCAAGCAGCCGTCTAAAATAATTTTGTTTATTGTGATGTGTTGGATCAGAGTTTCAATTCTGTATGCTACAGCATAAAAGTATGTAAAATGAGTCAGCAGTCACATGCGAATTCAGGATCTCCACATCTTAGATTAAAACCTCCGTTATATCCACACATGAAGGACTTTTTTTCACGTGACACCAACGGAGGGTTAGCTTTAATGCTAAATGCTAAGGGAGGTGGGTGCT
>JAODJU010000050.1:7997073-8009143 GCA_026776725.1 Gnathonemus echidnorhynchus | reverse complement strand
CCCAGCTGGGGGCTTCCTGGAAAGGTTTTTCTCAGAGGAGAAGCAGGATTGAGTTATACGTCTCCAAGTGCTTAATAGTAATAACAGATTTGAAGGGCCATTTTCAGCCTCTCTCTGTCCTGGCAAAGAAATCGTCACTCCTGAACTCATTAGATTATGAATACCCTTTCATCCTTTCAGGGGAAGCTAGCTTTAGCGTGTTTAATGCGTCGGGTACGGCGAACACTTGTGAACGTTCGCTTGAGAAATGAATGTCAAGAGTGGCTTCAGGTTGCACACACACGCCGCTAAAAATCAGCGCGGTTTGCTAGCTTGCCTGTAATCAAGGAGCCTTGTTTTCTGCGATGTCACCTGCCCCCTCGAGGATTGTCACGCCAGCTTCCCGCGATCTCCTCCAGCACATCGAGTCAGTTACGGAGGAACATGGGAACTATATTTAAGCTGCATGAAGGAACATTGCTGTGTGGTGCTTATCTACACGTCTTGGTGGTGAAGTCATGGAAGTAACTTCTTTTTGGCATTAGGGAATATTTTAGGGACACTGGATAGTCCATATCAGGGAGGACACTTTGAGCCAGGACGGGATTTGTAAATTACAATTTCAATCAAAAGGACCTGGATTTCACTTAAGCACGGAGTTCTTGCTGTGTGCTGATTGGCCAGTCTCCTATAATAATGCATGTGTCACTAATGTTAATGTGAAACAGCTGGATGAGTCTTTCGGTCAAGGAAACAAACCAGTCAAAGTACAAGAAGCACAGCCGAGCACAGGAGTCTTTCAGTCTAAAAGAAGCTTGTAAAACCTGAAGTAGCTCATAGTGTCCCTCCTGACATGGATTACCCGGTCACCCTAATTATTATGAAGGTGCAAGGTCTCCGTTGAAGCTGAAGTTCTCTTTCCATTACACATGTGGTTGAAATAAGTTTCATGGTTGCGGTTGTATGGTTGCTCACTTTTCTACCCTAAACCTAACCCCTAACCCTAACCCCTAAACCTAACCCCTAACCCTAACCCTAAACCTGGTGGGGGCCCTAATCTTAACTGGGACCCCCAACCCTAACCTTCACCCTAACCCTATCCCTACATAAAACCCCTTACTCCAATTTATTTATAAAGATAACACTTTATAGGAATACTTTCCTGTCATAATCATGCTCTGTAGATCCTAACACTTATCTTGTTTTCTCTATTCTGAATAGTTAATACTGACCCCTAGGGGGCATGGTCATTGAGGTCAGTTTGATCCAGACATATGTCTGCCATTACTTACCTCCCAGTGAGATCTTCAGTACTTCTTTGTAATTCAACATTTTAATACAATCACCACTAGGGGGCATAGTCATTAATATTTAGAAAATCGCCGGCGTCGCCATCACCGCCATCACCGTGGTAACCACCACCATCGTCGTCACTTTTCTGTTCACTTAATATCTAGCCCTGATAGGACACCCTGACTTCAGATATTGTCCTCTCTGGGATTATAGATGTTTGAATCATTGAGCGTTAAACATGAATTACATCCCCCACACTTCTGTGGCCTGCATATTTAATTAGGATTATACCAGTGGTATTTTTTTTTTTGTGGTCGGAGTGGACGGTTTGCCCTGATTAGTCACAATAAAGCACTCGAGTACTTAGAATACCGGAGCCTGAACAGCGTTTTACCGTTGTATAGAAAAATCAGCCTTGGTAAAAATGTGTAGCTGTAAAATTGTCCTGTGGTGACGTCGACATTCACGTTGAGCGGAACAAGAGTTGCAATAGCATGTCTATTTTAATGAAAAATAATCCAGATCATCCCACTGCCCCTTTAAACACGTTGATGCCCGTTCCTTAGACAGAGGAGTCATTTTTCTGTGTTACTTATTCTAATAGGATGTTGATCTAAACGCTGAGCACCGTAATGCTCTATAAAGAATCAATAGAAATCAGATCAATGGGTTTTGTCAATTTAGAGGTGAAGGTGAATGCACTTCTAATTCCCAGAAATGATGGTCTGATCGAGTTAGCAATTATTAAAGACCTGGCTATTTGATTTGAGTGGGAAAAACATTTAGAGGAAGGTCTGTTGTGATCTAATAATTGAAGTGCATGATTTAAACTCCAGAGAACGTGAAGCTCCCGTCGGACTCGATGGAGGCTGGTCTGTACGTTCGATGTTTTCACTGCCCTCCTGACTAGAAATGAATTAAAGCTTCGGGTCTGATTATGACACACATATGTGCAGTACTCGTGTTTACTGCATGAATTTTGAATGCAACTTGGTAGACATCGCACGCTAAGTCCGTAATTATGCATTTTCTGAAATCCGTGTATGGATAGTGCATTGTGAGATTAAGATTTGTTTACATTCTTTCTGCGTTTTGCTATGAGGGGGGAAGTAGCCCCTGAACTTGTGGTGCCGATATTCAGCAGGCTTTCTGGTCTCTGATGATCCACAGCTGGGGGTGTTCTACAAAGCAAGATTTCTCAGTTAGCTACCTTAACTTACGCTAGAAGCCATGATCGCCCAATAGGAATGCTCCTTACCTAAACTCTCATTGGACAATCATGGCTTCTAGCTTATGATAACTGAGAAATCTTACTTCGTGGCACACCCCGATATCTCAGGCAGCTAGTAACTCATCAGGTAGGATAGAAAATCCGCTGGATACCAGGACTTCAGGATCAGGGCTGCCTACCGCTGTGCTATAGACTTTGCTGCCTTTTTGTCTTCTCATGCTAGGCCAAAAAGCAGCTCATGCTAAAATCTCAATGCTGCAATATTGTCTAATGGGAAGAATTAGCAGCATCTACAGTGCAATGATAAACATTATTAATCCTTATATACAGCCGTGGAAAAAATTAAGAGACCACAGCACAATTTATTGTTTCACTCATTTCTCAGTTTATGGGTCTGCGTCTGTGACTGATATATATCTTTTTAGCAAACTCCAGCCTGGCTCTTCCCTGTTTCTCATTGATGTAGGGCTTCTTCCTTGCTTTATGGTCTTCAGTCCTGCTTCTAGGAGCCTGATATGAACTGTCCTAGCAGTGCACTTCACACCTGCACTTAATGTTTCCCATTCCTTTTAAAGGTCACTTGAGGTCATCCTCCGATTCATCAGGCACTGCTGGATAAGTTAACGGTCATCTCTGACATTAGAAAGTCACTTCCACCCTCTACCTGGCTGGATTCTGGTTGTTCCCAGTGTCTCCTGCTTCACTTTGTTCTTGTGTTCTGCTGTCTGAGAAACTTTGAGCCTGGAAGCAACCAGACATGTAGCCTCTGCCAGCAGAACCAGGATTAAACCAGGATTTAAAAATGCAGATTTAAAAAAAATATATGAAGGGGTCTCTTAATTTTTTCCAGAGCTGTATATTGGACATCCATTTAAGATTGTTTGAATTTGAACTTAAACTATTATACATGGGAAGTAACTCATTTTTCTTAACAATACGCCTGAAAGAAGTCTTTGGAGGATTCGTCATTAAGGGCAATCTTGTACTTTTAAAGAACAAATGCAGTTGCCATAGGCAAAAGGAACTTTTTTTTTCTTTTCCTTAGGAGAACAAAGTGATGTAACAAGAAATGTTCCACTATTGAAATTCTTTACTTGTCTCTTTTTGTGTGCAATGTTAATTATCTTGTTCTTCAGACAGAATTGTAATTAGTGTCTTCCTGTATAACCGATATGTTTCTAAGGTGTACCAGTTTCTTTTATTACTACATCGTCTAATTACCAGGTTTTTTTTTGGTATGTTTTGTGTGTTTAATATGCCGTAAAAGTTTTTTTTTTTTTCCTGTAAGATTTTTTTAAATAGACCACAGACACGTGTTCTAACCTTTTCATTGGTCTGACCTGAAAAGCAAAGCAGATAAAAAAATACTCAAGAACAAGGGCAAATGTCTATAAAGTTTTCCCAGCAAATCGTGATCGATTTGTTAGTCATGATGTACAGCCTGATGTAGGTAATGCCTTTAGTAAATGGCGAACAGTGAACAGAGTGAAAACAGTGACCCAAAGTGAAGACATGGAGCTACATCAGGCTTCTGAATGAGAAGCCTGGACTCTGTCCTCACCTGTCACTGCTGAAATCTGGATTTTAATCCTTTGAGTATTCGGCTGCCCATAGACTGTCCATAAATGATTCCCAAGCAAAGAGGATAGAGCTTTGGCAAACAGCGCACAAAAATTGCAATAAGCTGTTGTGTAAACACATGATTTCCCAACGTAAACGCTGGCATCTTGTCCTCATTTCCCAGTGCTATCAACTAAAGTTTGAAAATATACCCTGAAAACTTTAGTGCTTTATTCCTTAGGTACTTTCAGCCCGGAGAACGTTGGTCTTCTTTTTTGGGGGAGGTGTGTGTCACGGTAGGTCAGGCCTCTGCGCCTGTGATTGAAAAGTCGCTGGTTCGAATTTCATACTTGGCAGAATATCCACGTTGCCATTGGGCCCTCGACCGAGGCCCTTAACCTCCTGAAAAAAACCCTAGGAACGGCAGATGAATGCCTGCACTCGCACCCTGAGCTGTGTGGGTAGGATATACAGAAAGAACTATTGCAATGTTCTTGCACAAATGGCAAATAAAGCATCACTTCATAGAGTGCCTCTTGGCTCTTCGTAACGACACGGAGATGAGATCCTAACCCACGTAAATTGTTTCTACATGCCACTGTTACGTCACGCAGAACTTCGCCCCTGTCTTACAGCTAACATCTTCAGCCTTAGAGGACCACGGGTTTATACCTGGCAGGGCAGTGTCTCTGATAAAAGCAATTATGTGAAGCTGTCGATTGACTCACCCGCCTCCATTTATAGAAGATGCTAGAAAAATCTTAACGGTGAACAACAAGGACGTTGCATACGATCTTCTGACAGGGTTTAGGGCTGGAAATGGAAAAAAAATAAACCATATGAAATAAACAAATGCTCCCAGTTAAAATAATATGCAGAAACGAATAAATAAATAAATAAAGTTGAATCAGATGTCTCTTTTTAGATATCGCTTGGCAAGTGCAATAGCATGGTTAGCCCTGGATGGTCTTATTTGCGGACTGGGTTTATTTGAAAATAATTATAAGTTTGCCCAAGTTTGCTGGTGGAAAGCCAAACCCTTCAGGGTGATAAAAGAACTCACTGTCCTGGTGTTCCTCTTTTTCTCCTCAATGGTTAATTTGCGGCACACAGTACTCATAAAAAAATGCTGAGCTACAATTAAATTGTGCTTTATTGGTAGCTGTAGAGGTCAATCGCCGAGCGCAGTGATAGAGGCGTATTAAGAAGGAGGGAGCGAAGCGCTTTCGAGATGAAGGCCGAGATATTACTCGCAGTGATGCTTTCATGATGAAACACCCGGGAGGGAATGGAAATCTGCCAAAAGACGGCGATCCCAAAAGCCCCATAAGTTTTAGGATTTCTTCAGAGATGCTTGGCATTTCTGGTCATAAGTGAGACAGAGAGGGTGTAGCCTCCAGGAAATCCATGCCCACTTGGAAGAAAAACCAAAAAACAAAACAAAGCAAAGCATATACATTTCATACCTAAATTTTCCAGAATGTTTTTGGCACTTACGAAAACGTACAGTATCACGTTACCTGATTATATTCCTGTTTAAACACGGCCCTGTTTGATAAGATACAAATGTGCCTTGTTCTAGCTACTAAATTAGCTTCACCTTGATTAGCGGTGAAAATGGAAAATAAATAAATAAATGAAGTGTCATCGTTCATTAGATATGTATTCGTGTGCATGAATGGACGCCTATAGCTATTCGCCGGGATTCGGCTCGTCTTTCATGTATCCCTGTGGATTTCCCCTCAACTGGCACGAGGCCAAAAACTGACAGACAATTTTAACGTGTCACTCATACTTACGCAATTGTTTAGTGCCGTTTGAGGATAATAAAAGGGGCTCGCATCAGACAGCCTTGGGCGCCTTTCCGAATTCTTCTCAGCTTCTGCGGCACAAATTGAGATGAGCCGGGCAGAATAAATTAGGATTCCGCTTGATCCATTAATCCGTAAAGACAGTGGCGAGGGAACTGGGAATATTGATTGTGCCTTGGTTGTTGACAGTGTCGGTATGGACGGGCTTCCCTGGAGAGCGCAATGCTGTTTATTGCAAATAGCCACCTGGAAGAGCTGATGAAAGATAACTCAGATGCTCAAGGGGGGAAGGAAATATAACGATAAGTTTAGCTATGGAAAATTTAGCTGATTGCTAACGTCACTCTTTGAAGCACATTCAAGTGTTTTCATTCATGTTTTGAGGCCTCTCTGCTTACCTCCCAAGGAATTTGACCCGTGAGTTGCGAGGTCGTCTCCATTGCTGCTGTGATGTCACACCTCTCTGACATGGCTCATTGTGATGCGTTCAGCGTAACCGAAAGCTCCCGGATTACACCGGGTATCCGCTCAGAGCGGCCGTCTCCGATTTACCGCCAAGCCGCCAGTCGTGTTGGCGTCCGACCTGCCGATTTTAAGAGTCACCCTCCTTGCAAGCATCCCTGTGCTCTCTGCTCTAACTGAATCTCTTTTCTCAATGGCTAACATCCCTCTTAGGCATGGACGAGACACGGGCTGACCCCAAGACCTCGCGAAGTTCTGCGGGATCACCGGGGCACCACTGATGCGAGCCTCGTCAATATTGCATGATGTTCCGATTGGATTGGTGTCGGGACATTTGCCTCACACCCCGCTCTTCAGACACTTGCTGGAACAGCTCTAGATACATTAGAGGACCCAATGTGTGGGGGTGGGAGGGGGGGGTCATGGTGCCTGTGTTTTGTGATATTTATGGGCGCCGAACTAGATTCTTAGCTCTTTATTTCAGTTCTTTGGGGCGACGGTGGTGGTCACCACCAGCAAACAATGCCCATTTTCCCGACTCACGACAAAAGGAGCCTTTCGAGCAGCTGGTTCCTCTCGGTTTAATTCCGAGTGAGAGTTAGAGTGTTCTGCTCCTGGGGAACGTCACCTTGGTGATTCGCTGTTTTGATTTTAAAATGGGAAAGGAGAAAAAAAGCAACGTAGTGTAAGAAACTCAAGGCCTTTGGGATGGCAAACAGAAACATGAGACCCTGGGACTGAAGGATTCGATAGGGGATTTTTCTTGGAATATGAATGGGGGGTTAGGGGGAGGGGCTTATTGGACTGAAAACCTTGCCTCTTTGCTTGGTGCCCGAAGGATTGAAAATGGCCCCCTGTCACCTAGTTGGTACATTTTACTGAGCAGGATTTCCCCCCCCCCCACCCCCGTCGAGGCTCTGCCTCCTGAAAACTCTCTGCTTGGCCCTGGTGAACAACATTTATAGCAGCCAAGTATCCCAGGAAGTGTCTATACCATGGCGGCCCGCGATCCTGCGTCTTATCGTCGCCGAGACCTGCCGTGCCCGGCGGCGGATCCGACGGAGCATAAAATATCCTATATTAGGATTCGACGGAGACACCGTGGCGAGACGCGGTGCCGAATTGGCTCCCGGGGACACGGGCTGCGAGCTCGCCAAGGAGAAGAGCCTCTGTCAGAGCCACCCCAGGATGACAAATGTCAGAGGGGGCCGCCGCTGACTGATTAATGCACTCTCAGAGGCAGCTGTTAAATGATAGAGTGGCGACGCCAGCCACAGAGGAATGTCACACACGAACAGACTCCGTAAATTGCCTGGATAATCCACACCGGCATGCAGGTAGCAGAGCCAGCTGTCGAGGATGGGACGAGTGAATACGGGGGCAGACCGGGGTGTCACGGAGTACCTTTCAGCATAGTTTGCCACTGCAGGGGGGCGACTATGCTGGAAAGAACCAGGACATTCTCTTCTTGTGGTTCCTGAGGTTCTTCTTAGTTGCCTCAAGACTACAATCGTCCAGGGAACAGTTGAAGGATGGATAGAAGATTATCCTTGGGCTCTTCGTATGTTTTATTATGGACTTTTGGCGACTGTTGATTTTAACTCATTATTTACAAGTACAACCTTTCATAATAAAGGCCGTATTTATCACCGGGGTTGAAAGGTGATGTCATTATGATGTCATTATAAGGGATTATAATGACATCATATAATGATATTCCCGCTCAGATGATCACAACCCTAACCATAACTCTACGACTTCTAAATCCATAGCTGCAAATCAGGGAACATGAAAAAAGAAAGTGAATTTTGGTGCATTTTCATATTAGGGCTGGCAATCCTACGTCCACGATATATAAACTACTTATTATTGACATGATGATGCATTTTCTTTTCATATGATCCAATATATGGCCAGTGAGCCCATTCCTACAGTCCAGAACTAGACATTAAGTGAAGATAGCCATGGCAATGAGAATACATTAAATGCATTTCATACAGTTGGCAGTGTCATATCTGCAAGCCAAAGAAAAATTTGGAATTATGATTCGCGTTTACATAGCATAATGTGTTTCTGAGATATTGCTGGAGTGTTTTTCATAAAGACAAGGGGAGAATCGATAAGAATGAGAACCAATGAGAAGAGAAATGAGATAAACAGGAGCTTATTATAAAATATCACATATTTGAGGAATGAAATGTGTTGATACTATATCCCTACTGTATCTAATATGAGGTATCAGGCATTTCATAGGGGTAATATGATGCCAATTCTGCATCGCAGACCGTGTAAACTAAACACTTGTGTCAAATGTGTAATTATGACTTCCGTGGCATAAATTTAGGCTGAAGGTTCCTTGGGGTACAAAGCTGTGAGCCAGACGGCACTCTCATGGCCCATAATGCATTGCTAAAATGCCTATGACTGTGAGGTGCTTGGGACATAACTTTTGCGGGTGGGTTACATTTCAGCCGAGCGCCTGCGGATAGGGGGATGACACGGACCAGATGAGGAGAAAATCCAGGTCTGGAGATAAGAGCGCGCACTTCCGTTATTTCCGCGGGATTGATTTCGGCCATCTTTCATCAGAAGTCTGTCCCCGGCTGTTCATTCTAATCAGTCGCTGATAACTTCTGACTTAGAAAGCAGAAATCTCCAGCGGTCGACTAAAATTGATCTCTTTGCTCTGGTGACTTTTTTTTTTATGAGTTTTGCGTGAGCAACCCTTGCAGCAAAAAACATTACCAAGAATGCCACCTTCACAATCATAATCAGCATCATCATTATACTGTAGTTATCATTATTAATAGTAGTAGTAATATTATACATTATAATTTGCAATAATCACATTATGATATTATGAAACAATATCTTACTTATACTGTTAAATATCAACACAAAGCAATCTATTTGGATGAACGATGATGATGATGATGATTAATTATTATTATACATTTTAATTTGCAATTTAGGTATTAGGTATATTATGAACCAATATATTTTTCCTACCATTAACTACCAAGATAAAAAAAATCTGTTTGGATAAACCCAGAATACAGTAGATCTGTCAGAAGACTAAATACCTTCCTTTATGTTTATTTGAAATATTGACATCGTTTTATTTGTGTGTTATAATGTATTCACCTCACTGACTGGAGGTCACGTGATTGCAGTTACGGTCTACAAAAGTGTGGACGGGATTGGATAGGACAAGGTGAGCCATTTGACTAATGATCACATGACTACTCACAATTGAGAGCTAGAACAGAAAGATTAGGACCTGCTGGAGACAAAAGAGAGAAACTTATAAGTGCCAGAGAGAGAACAATAGTATTGATGGAATGCTGTACCAGAAAAGGGACACAGCAAAATCTCGAGAAGAATTACTTACCCCCCCCCCACCCCCCCTTGCCTCCAGGGGCTGGTGGTGGAGGTTGTTAGGCCTATTTTTTGGATCCAAGTTTATTGAAGCCAGGAACAATCAAGTGCAGCCTTACCGCAGACAAACGGCCCAAGAAAACGTTGAGCCGCATAATAGAGTGAATTCAAGGGTAAAGAGCAGAGATGCCAAGAGGACAGAGTCTCGGCTGTCGGCCGGGGGATACGGCTTTTCTCCTCCTGCCTTGTTTTCAAACTCGCCATCATGCGCTCCGTTCGCTCGCATAAGGATCCTCAGCCAAGCCGCCATCTTGGCTCCAAGGGTAGATTTTCCAGCATGCCGGTGAGAAGTTCTGACCCACTTGATGGGGGTATGGACGGACAGGGGGACATTTAGTCTTGAGCACAATACGAAGCTCCACCCCCAGCCAGTATGAATGAAAGACTGTTATATTTATATAGCATTTTACAGAACCAACCACCCCCACTGTGTAGCCCCCACCTAGATGATGCGATAGCAGCCACTCTAAACCAGTACTAAGGTGGTGAAGGGACAGGACAGAATTCACCAGTTAGATATAGGGGATGGTTAGGAGGCCAGATCTGAAAGGGCCACAGTGGGCAATTTAGCCAGGACATCAGGGTGCCCCCCCTACTCTTTCTAATGATGCCCAGGGATCTTTTATGACCTCAGAGAGGCAGGAGCTCAGTATTGTGTCTCATACAAAGGATGGCACCATTTTTACAGCGCAGTGCCACTGGGATCCACACAGAGCACAGGATGGGTTAACCTGTCAGCCACACTAGCATCTCTACCAGCAGCAACCCAGCTTTCCTACAGTAGGTGATCTCCAACCTAAGTACTGGCCAGACTCAAACCTGCGTAGCTCCAGATGGATTACCTGGTCACAACTGCAGATGGTATTACTGCTGACAAACATCTAAGAGGGAAGGATATCCGCAGACATAAGCAGCGGTGCTGTAGTACAGCAGAAATTACATTTTCCTCTGTAATTAAAAACTCGTTTCACCCACCGAAGAGCAAAAAGAAACAGAAATGGCCATCAAGGAGGCATTGGACTTTGTGTTTGAACTAATTGATTTGTTCTGTTTCAATTCAATTACAAGGAATCGGTTATTAGATTCCAGTTTATAGTTTATCTGGGGGATACAGGAAGCAGGCCTCTTTTATTTCACAGCGAGAACAGTCCTCCGGGTTCAAACTGGACCATTTATGCCTGGTAATTTTATTTTTCTGAGATGTCCCCGTGATAAAAAAAAACCCCCTAGTTTGCTAACTGATGAGGGTGGCTATAAAGCACGGAAGATTCCGTCAGCAGCACGAACGCTAACTAAATTTCTTGCCTGTCATGTGAGGTGGGGGCGCTAATCATTGTTTATGCAGGTATTAATTGAAATGTCTTTTAATTACATTTCGCAAATGGGATAACAGCGAAGGAATGGGTGACGTTCTGGGTGTGAGGCCCTGGTGGAGACAGCCCTCCCCCCCCCCCACGGTGTAATATTACGCTACCAGTACATTTACGCATGCTGGCTTTGTTCTTTAATTAACGCTCTGGAAACACACGTCCGAATTCAGGCGAGGGCTGTTTGTTGTCATGGCGATTTAAGTAAACGAGCAAATAAAATGACGACCGGGGCAGGTGCGGGGGCCGCACGGTGACCACCCGCCAAGGCGTGACACCTCTAATGGTGCCTCGTGCTGAGCTGCCGCCCCCCCCCCGATTCCCTCACATCCGCCCGACCCCCACCCCGGCGTCACTATAACCCATCACTTAACGGCGTGCGCCGGCTTGCGGGGGAGCCGATCTAAAGGTCAGACACAGGTCGCGTTCGCCGATACGGCGTGGCGTGTCGCACCGTTCACCAGCCGTAATGTGGGGTTAAAAGACTGCGCCGTCCGGGGGGGGGCAGAGCCTTCTACTGCGCTCTCAATTAGTCGGTCACTCCTACTCCTGGTCTCGCCGGTCTCTTCATCCGAGGGGAGGGGTTCTCCTCCCTGTGTCAACCCCCCCCCCAATACCACCCACCCTAGGATCCCAGCACTATGATCTCCACATATCTCATACGTCCGTTACTTTCTTCATTCAGATGTGCCGGGGGGGGCTCGAGGACCCCCCGCAATTGGTCGCCTTTTACCCATAGTTGCTAAAACCCCCCGCCTCCCTCCCCCCATGAGCGACTGCAGTGCACTCTGGCTCTGCGATGAAATACGATCGATTCCAGTAGCCTCATTCTGCCCCCAAACAGGCTGCCCCTGATCTCAGTGCCGGATCCTCTGTCTGCCTGGTGGTCGCGGTTTCCCGGCCGGGTCTCGGCACGGAGACTCCCCCCC
>JAODJU010000050.1:7973790-7985347 GCA_026776725.1 Gnathonemus echidnorhynchus | reverse complement strand
TGCCCCCCCCCCCCCCCCCCCCCCCCCCCCCCCCCCCCCCCAAGCCAGATGTCGGACAGCTTGTCTGGATGCCTGAGACTTGTCCAGTTGAGCCTCGTTCAGATCAGTTTAGAAGGTTAGATTTTCCTTTTTTTTTGCTTTTTTTTTTTTTTACCTGTTCAAGAAAGTATTGACTTTTCATGTGGACAGAAAGTCTGTCTGTTACATAAGCAACACTGAATTAATATATTTTTAATAGATACAAATACACAAAGAACTCTGTTGGGACTATTGCTGCAGTCATTTTTGTGGTCAAAGCTTTACATCAAATATGTCGACGACGATGGTGAAGATGATACTATATTTGCCATTTGTACGAGAACAAGCACCTTTGGTTTTTAGTTTTTTATTTGTAAGTCTTACACTGTGAGACTCAGAGACATATCCAGGTGAGAGAGTGGCTTGGGGTCTGGGCACAGGGTTAGCCATTTATCTGCCCCCCAAGTGGTTTCTGGGGTTAAGGACCTTGCTCAAGGGCCCTACGGTGTTATGATTACTTTGCCCGCCAGGGGATTTGAGCCAATGACCTTCTGAATAAAGCCACAGCCTCTGGCAAAGCCACACGCTGCCCCAATGCTAATGTCTGACTGGTCAACTGAAGCCTGAACTTCAAATGATTTCCAGATGGACAGTCATGAGGAAGTTTCCTACTCTACGATATGCTGCTCTTAAGGATACCCATAATTCAGTTCACAGGAAGTGCTGTCTTGCTTTCCTCTTTTACGCAATGTTGACAGGGACGCTTCTCACTTTCTGTCCTGGCCTCAGCATTTAAATGTCCCTGTGGACTGGTGCGGCAGCCAGTTCCGCAGCGCCGACCCGGTCCGGTAATCATTTGCCCGTCACCTCAAGGGGGCAGAACGTCACAGAAAAGAAAACATGACCCGGGCTAAGAGAATGGGGTGGGTGCTGGGTATCCAAATGTTACCTCGTTCTTGGTGTCCCTCCTTAACATTCAGACCACAGAGGCCAGAGATGGTGGCAGCCAGTGAGATAAAGCAGGCAACGATGCGAGAGACACCTAAATATGCCC
Source organism: Gnathonemus echidnorhynchus (assembly GCA_026776725.1). NCBI lineage: Eukaryota > Metazoa > Chordata > Actinopteri > Osteoglossiformes > Mormyridae > Gnathonemus > Gnathonemus echidnorhynchus. Next base: position 7,984,275 of record JAODJU010000050.1, on the reverse strand, counting down.
CCCTCCACCCCTGTCACACAGAACCACAAAACACACAGTCTGCCCCTTTGAAAGATTCATTAAAGCCAGTGTAGACTTCATGCTCAGAGTCACTGGCTGTAGGCTCCACCCCCGCACTCATCTCATTGGCTGCACTTTTTTTTTTTTTTTACAGAATGTCATATCATTGGCTGCACATTTATTATGAGATGTTGTCCCACTGGCTGCACAATTATCATGTAATGCCATCTAATCGGCTGCACGTTTAATCTGGAATGTCTGGGCAAATCTAAAATCTAATTCTGTGACGACGTGACAATTTTTCAGTCTCACAGTGAATGGCATATTCGAAGACGTATAATCTGTATTTCTCATATAAAAATATATGCATTTACTATGAATTACAATTACATTGGAATTGCCATTTTGTGTTTAGGTTTCGTTTATGTGTGGATGTGCCAGAAACAAGGCTGTTTACCCCTAAACAAGTGAGAAGCGAGAGATGGACCTCATTTTTGATGCCTTCCTATATACTGGGAGTCCGGGTTCTGTATGAACCAATCACAGAGCCTCATCCCTCCCCGAGTGTGAGACCCCTTTGCTCTCTGTCTCATTACCCGGTTCCTGTTTGCTGGAGTCTTCTGACTACAGGGTTTGGTCTGCTGATCACCCTGTGTGTGTGTGTGTGTGTGTGTGTGTGTATAGATATAGCTCTGGAAAACATTAAAAGGGTGCAAGTGACTTTCTAATACCAGAGATGACCGTTAACTTATCCAGCAGTGCCTCATGAATCGGAGGATGACATCAAGTGACCTTCAAAAGGAATGGGAAACATTAAGTGCAGGTGTGAAGTGCACTGCTAGGACAGTTCATAACAGGCTCCTCGAAGCAGGACTGAAGACCATAAAGCAAGGAAGAAGCCCTTCATTAATGAGAAGCAGGGAAGAGCCAGGCTGGAGTTTGCTAAAAAGATGTATTTCACACAGACACATACCCATAAAATGAGAAATGAGTGAAACTGAAATTTCGCTGTGGTCTCTTAAGTATACTGCTCTGGAAAAATGTATTTTGCATTACATTAAAAAAAATAAAAAGCAGAGTCAGACAATCCCTGAAAGGAATCGGGGTTAAGGGCCGTGTTGAGGGGTTCGATGATGAAATCACTCTGTCAGCGCTGGAATTTGAACCAGTGGCCTTTGGGTCACGAGTGCAGCACAGTGACCTGCTGAAGCGCTCAGCGCCGTCCGTAAGCCGCCCCTCTGTGCACCCTGCGTGTCATTCAGGTAGGTTATGGTCGTAAGCTCATGGCCCTCTGCCCTGCTCCTGAATCGAGCTGCTTCGCTCCTGCCCAGATTCTGCGTTCCGGTTTACCCAGGAAGACCGAGGTCAGAGCTTTGTGCTGCAAACTGATCCTTTCTGATGTGATTTTCCACAGAAACTGAATATATTCCTGGTCTGTAGTCCTGTCCATTATTCCGCAAGCAGCAGGGTGAGCCAGATGGTTAGTGCATGATATGTGTTTGACGAGAACTTTCAAGACGTATCCTTTGTTTGAGCGTGATACGTATCTGCGGGAAAGTGATATTCGGAATCCTTGGTTTAGCCTCACCACGTTTTAAAGTCCTTTTAACCTCAAGTGTAGCTTTCAAAAGCGAAAAGAGAGAAGCAGCATATTTAACTATGAATTGCACTGAACAGAAGACTTCAGAACGTCAAAAGACCCTTAAGGTCAGATCTGTTTCCTTGCTATGGATGCCAGCCTCAGCACTTGGCAGAAATGTATTCCATGAAGACATGTAGTCAGACTCTTTTCCTTTTAAGGGAATAAAATACAATGAAATATAGATAAAGCTTAGTTAAAGCTGAGATAATCGAATTTGTCAGGCAGACACACAGGAAATGCAGCTGTCTAATAAGAAAGACTGTGATTTGACACGATGTGTTTTTAGATAAGCTGCTCTTCACTCTCTTGGCGGTACAGAGCCCAGCACGATCCGGCAGAGAGCTGACAGCTTCCCGCTGACAGAAGACACCCTTATTGTGCCCAGTGACGCCCGCAATGCCAGAGCAAGAGCGGACCTGCTGCTGCTCTCTTGTTGGTGGCTCATTGGCCGCTGACCACCGCCATGACGGACTCCATCCCAGAGACCCAGGGAGAAACCTGTTCCGTCAGGCGGCCCAGCAGACCGCAACAGGACGGTTTCCGGAAGGACCTCTCCGCTGCCAAGAATGCCATGTTTTAACGAATTAGGACTTTAGGGGGGAAAAAGCAACTCATTTCAAAATATCAAACCGAACCTTAAGCGTTATTTAACAAAGTAGCGCATAAATCTAAAAGCCGGAGATAGCGGCGATATTAATTTGGCAGCGGTTCTCGTCATGGTCATTCTGTAGCGTGTTTGGAGTCTGCAGACACGGCGGCTTAACAAGCCGGACACGCACGGGTCCCAAAAACCAGGAGGACCGGCTGACATGGGGGAGACATGCGTTTATTTCTGTATACGCATCTATTCGCCTTTTCAATTCTTCTGGCTCGACATTCCTGTCTCTGGGCATTTGCCTTCCTGCAGCATCACGTCTGGCAGGGATGGGTAAACAGTGAAATATTGATCGCAGTTGGGGGTGTTGGTGGTGGTTTTGCCGGGGGAAAAAGACGCAGAGTATGGAGCACGGGGAGCCGCGAGGGAGCAACAGCCTTCTGTCACGCATTTCAGCCACAGATGTTAGCGACAGAAGCAGCGCATCGCTACATCTGCAATTAAAGAGCCCCCCCCCCCACCCACCCTCCAAAAATACACACTAACCCCCCGCACCACACACACACACACACTAGCTCTCTCCCAGCACCCCCTCGCTCCCAGCACAATCCCTGTGCCGGTCAGCCAGCTGAGGAAAAAGTTCACATTTTAAATTTTAATAACCTTAGAAGGCCTGCCTGCAGTAGGTGTGAGAGCGGGCCATCAGTTATCTTGTCAGGAGCACATCAGCCAAGACCGCTGCCCCGGAGGCCGCAGGCAGTTGGCACCGTTAGCATTTTGCCGCAGACCAGATGGAGGCTATGCTAATCAGCCGGAGATCAATGGCGATGGAGACCGCCGTGACCCGAACCTCGCTCCCCCGCGGCCGGAGATCCGAAGCCTGCCGTGTGAACCAGACTCCCGGCCATTCATCGCGGCCTGCTAACAATCGCTCGTATTAGGTCACAATAGAGCCTATTTATAGAGCAGTTGGAAGGCCTTTGTGCTCAGTCCGTTTGTCTAAGTGCGACTCGTCACAGCACGTGGGTTTGCTCATTATGCCGGAGCTCCCTTCTCCGTCCGGAGAAGACGTGGCCTGAAGCAGCCTGAATTATTAAGCCCTAGCATTTGAGCCTGAATTAGCTTCCTCCTGCTACTGTTTTGGCACCTCTATTTTATTGGGTGGCACCTGGTATTTCATGCATTTTTTACGACATTGTGAAAAGGGCAGCGCGTGCCAGACCACCCGCACATCCCCCCCCCCCCCCCATTCTATTCCGGGTCCCCCCTCCTCAAAATCCTGGCATGTGTTGCCATCTTGCAGACCGCGCTGCTCGCTGTCTCCCAACCTCTTACGGAGGACAAAGAGACTCTACGTTCCGAGCACAGCTAGTGTGGCTCAAACGCCGAAAGATCGTAAGACACGTTTTTCGATTCAAGGTGGGTTTTAATCGGCGTCGTTTGCCGTTTTAACATCGATCACAGACATGTCCTCTCCGGATGAGTCACAAGCGTTCCCACGGTCCCACAAATGACTTTCCGTCAATGTAATTAACTGCTGCGATTCGTCCGGCCCTAACATTTGACGTCTGAACTCCACAACTCCGAACACATGGCGCCCACATCCGTGGAATGGGGAAGCATTCCATTTTCGTGACAGAGTGCCACTTAATGGTAATGAGGACATTTAATGGCCGCCTCTTCAAGCGACTCTCTTCAGTTGCCGTATCCCTACTCTCCCTACTCTCTAGCCGGAATGTTTGTTTGTTTGCTGTATAACCAAAACCAAAGAAGAAGAACTGCTTTATTTCATTTGTCATGGCTGCCATCGCTGCTGGATTGCACTACAATTTCAGTAGTTTACACATCCAGGTGATGTGTCAGCAGATACTGGTGGCCATGTTGTCATTTACAGCTAGGGGGCGACGGTCAACGTTGCTGCATGGTGTATAATTAAAGTAAATGTCGCTTGTCTGGTCCCTGGTTTCTACACAGGAAGGTGCTTTTCAGTTTGGGTCATCATTAGATCCACATCCATCTTTCTTGATCCTAAAGAGTCCCTCTTCTCCGCTTTTACTGCCCTAGAGCACGTCAGTCCTCTCTCTGCTTCAGTAATTACTTTATTGGACTAATTATTTGGATAGTAAGTCACCTAACGTGTTGTTTTCTGCATCTAATTAAAGTGTGTTCTAAAGTCATCCAGCATCTGGGCTATTGAGGACAGGATCTCTGTGATTTAGGGGGCATCCTAAATGCTGTCAGTTCCACTGCCCTTAACAAGGGTGAGGTCAGAGGTCACGGACTGGCTGTTAATTACCGAGCCACAGAGGAGACGTGTGTTTGTGTCTGAGCCTCCAGGGAACTTTCTGTCCCGGTGGTTGGTACAGCACCCTGTTAGCCTATCAGAATTCAATGTAAAAGGCGACAGTTTTTACTTTCCTGGGAGATTAAATATGGCAGTTCCAAGTGAGCTCTGAATCTGGAGATGGAATTAGATACTCTAATGAAGCCCACGACCAATCTAATCCCCCCAACATCTTCTGTTTGATAGGGTTAGCCCGCGCTAATAATTTCCCAGACGGGCAAGTGGAGCTGGCATTCACGCTCGGCAAGCTGATTGGTACCCGTGCACCTCCATTCCCCTCTCCCCCGCTTCCAGGGAGATTGGATTTGCAGGCAGATAGCGTGCGGGCATGACGGAGCTCCACAGGAGCCCCCGAGAGGTTTCCACGGGCCGCTCTGAGGGCCCCCTTCCGTTTAGTCGTGCCATTTGCCAGCTGGGCGTTACCAGCATCTTTCACCACAATCCACACTCAATTAAATGCATGAAATCTCTTAAACACAATACAAGAAAAATAAGCCCTATCCCGTATTTGAACTTTTGTTTCACCGAACAAATGGGATTTCCTTAAAAAGAAAAAGATGTTCATATAATACATTTTTATTATAATATGTGAGTCATTTTAAAAGAATATATTTTTCTATTGAATTCCATATCAGCTGCTTTTCATCGAAAATCAATCCAGCCAACGTGCAAGGACAGGCCACAAGTAAATGGACATTTTGGACCAGATGTTGGTTAAATATGAATTAATCTCAGGAAGAATATTATTACACTGGAGCGTTTGATAAAAGTTTTCTGAGCAGTACTTTTGATTTGGCATACAGTGGCGTGTTCGTTGCATTTCGAGTCTCTCTCGCTCACGGCAAATTCATCTAACCGCCTGAGAATATCCCTTTAATTACCGCACAGCACGTAATAAACATAATCAAATGTACAACTTGCCGGTCTTCAAAACATCAATTCAGACCCAAATCTTGTAATCATGTTGCACTAATAAGAAACTGCCTAACCCAGGAAATGCAAAGGGATCCGGAGAGTTCCGTGCTGTGCACTGTTACTTCAAAGGGCTGGAATTAAAAGGAGTGAGGAATGCTTGCTAGTTTTGCAGGTGGCTGAAAAAGCAGGATTCTGCACAATAAAATGAGATTCTAAGGACACTGAAATCCCGTCGTCTAAACCTTGAGTCAGTAGGATATGGTCAAGCTGACAATTAGACCAGTCCTGGTGTAGAAAACCCATTTTCTTTCAAATGGCAGAGAAATATAACTTATTTTTGTTATTATTATTATTTTTTTAAGAAACAAACAGGGCAGCAATTAAAGCTAGAGAGCTTTCATTTCCCTGGAGGCAAATATTTGGCTTTTTATTATAACAGGCATGAAAACAATATCCTGTATGCAGGGGAGACTTTTCATGTTTTTAATTTAATCCACGTCTGACTTTCAAATTCAGCTGAATGTGGGGACTGCATGCTGTCATTATCGAGGATGATGCCACACTGGAGTCAAACCCAATCTGCATAGAGTGAAAGCTGCTTGAATATCTAAAGAATAGTTTTATTTAGGCTGCAGGGATGCGACGAGGCTGAAGCCCAAATGACGGACCTGCACTCTCCGATAGGAGACCTTTAATTGGGGGCATCAAGGTAATAATTATCTAGCTCGTGGTTTCCGCACACACACACACACACACACACACACACAGAGGAAGTAGTTTGCTTTGCAAGCTTTTGGACTGTGGGAAGAAGCAGAAATACCCAGGAGTGCTGCATACGAACTCCACACACAGAGTGGGGGTAGGATCAGGACACCTCTGGGGGTGATTCTGTGGGTGTGAGGCGAACCACTAAGCCATCACACCCCCACCAATGACTGCCTGAAAAAAACATAGATAACACTTAAAGCAGTCATCATAATGCATTATCGATACCTTCATAATGTGTTATAATGCATTCATAAACACAGCTATAACAATTTATAAAAAGACATAACACATTATACCCATGTGTATTATGCATTATGAATGATCTATGAAGGTCTCATCTGTAATGCACTAAGAAGACCTTAATAATGCAGCACATATCATCCTGAATTCTGACTGCGAGCGTTAAACCTCGATTAGCACATGTGCCAATCTCTGCTGCCCTTTTTGGCTAAAATATGTTATTATATATACACTACCGTTCAAAAGTTTGGGGTCACTTAGAAACATTTCCATGAAAACATACATGAAATGAGTTTTAAATAGGACATATAACTGAATAAATAGGAACTGGTCACTGACAAAGTAAGAAATCATCATTTTGAAGTTAAAATAATAATTGTGTTCTTCAAACTTTGCTTTTATCAAAGAGTCCTTCATTTTCAGCAATTACAGCCTAGTAGACCGTGGGCATTCTAGATGTCAGTTTGTTGAGGTAATGTGATGAGATTTCACCTCGTGCTTCCTGAAGCTTCTCCCACAAGTTGGATTGGCTTGATGGGCACTTCTTGCGTACCATTCGGTCAGGCTGCTCCCATAACAACAGTAGCGTTGAGATCCGGTGACTGTGCTGGCCTCTCCATTACACACAGAATACCAGCTGACTGCTTCTTCTCTAAACAGTTCTTGCATAGTTTGGAGCTGTGTTTGGGTCATTGTCCTGTTGTAGGATGAAACTGACTCCAATTAAGCGCCGTCCACAGGGTATGGCATGGTGTTGCAAAATAGAGTGATACCCTTCCTTCTTCGAGATCCCTTTCACCCTGTACAAATCTCCCTCTTTACCATCACCAAAGCAGCCCCAGACCATCGCATCACCTCCCCCACGCTTGACAGATATCGTCAAATGTTCCTCCAGCATATTTTCATTGGATCTGCGTCTCACAAACCTTCTTCTTTGTGATCCGAACACCTCAAACTTAGACTCATCTATCCACATCACTTTTTTTCAGTCTTCCTCTGTCCAGTGTCTGTGTTCATTTGCCCATCTCAGTCTGTTCTTTTTATTGGCCGCTCTGAGATATGGCCTTTTCTTTTTCTTCAGTGCCTCTTCACTGTTGACGTTGAGGCTGGTCTTTTGCAGGTGCTACTTAATGAAGCTGCCAGTTGAAGACCTATGAGACGTCTGTTTCTCAAACTACACACTGTAATATATTCATCGTCTCGCTCAGTTGTGCACTGTGGTCTCCCTCTCTCCTCTTTCTATTGTGCTTAGTGCCAGTTTGCGCGGCTCTGTGAAGGCAGTAGTACGCAGCATTGTACGAGATCTTCAGTTTCCTGGCAATTTCTTGCACTGAATATCCCTCACTTCTCAGAACAAGAATAGACTGATGAGTTCCAGCAGAAAGCTTTTTGTTTCTGACCATTTTGAGCTTGTAATCGAACCCACAATTGCTGATGCTACATAATCCAAAAGAGGCCAGTTTTATTACTTGTTTAATCAGCACAACAATTTTCATCCATGCTAACATAATTGCAAAACGATTTTCTAATGATCAATTAACCTTTTAAAATGATAAACTTGATTTAGAAAACACAACATTCCACTGGAACACAGGGCTAATTGTTGCTGATATGGGCTTCTGTAGACCTATGTAGAGATTCCATTAAGCAACAGCCGTTTCATAGTCATTTATAACATTAACAATGTCTACGCAGTTTTTCTGATCAATCTGATTTTATTTTAATGGACAAAAAACTTGCTCTTTTAAATGTCACATGTATATAAATCTGTGTTTATATCTTCCCTCCTATACCATCCTGTCACGGCACGAGGTGGAACTGAGGATGTGGGAGTAGGGATTCAAGGCAAAAATATGGGGTTTATTAGCAGAAATGGAAGACTTAACAGATCTGAAAACAAACAAAATCACGGCGGATTAAAACAGGAGAGGCTAAGGCACGCAAGACTGGGGATGGCAAGGTCAATGACAGAACTGACTAACACAAGACAGGGACATATTTATGAAACAGGGCTAATAAGGGATCAAACAAGGGGCAGCTGGGATGAAGCACATGAGGGCTGGAAGGAGAGGCAAGACAAACGATTAGCGGGTGTGGCTCGTTAGGGTCATGCCACGGAGGAAAGTGGAGGGTCGAGCAGAGTGGGACGTGACACACCCAGCCTTTTTGTTAGTGTAAATGTAAGATGTTTGAATTGATTTCTCTCCACAGAACCATCAAGCTTCTAATGTTATCTTATCAAAAAGATTCTTATCTTATCTCAGATTTATCAGAAATCAAAGCTTTCCAAGGGGAGGTCACTTAAAAACAAACCTGATGTAACAGCAGGTGCCAACAGGTCAAATGCATTTCGTTTGTTAAAAAAGGTCTCAGTATAAAAGCACCTGCCTCGTTATAAATCCCGCTGTGGGTTACGGAGGCACTGCATTAAAAATGTTTATGACTCACTGCCAGGGTTGCATAAGGTGCTCAGGAAGGTTAAACTCACAGTGTGGATAAAGACACAAACCATTCCAGAAATGGTAATGAAATCAACAGACTGGCATCTCAGGTAGCCAGAGGCTTCTGAGGAAGTCAGAGGCAACCAAAGCAGCTGAGGACTTCAGAGGAAGTCAGAGAATTCAGAGGCACCAGAGAGCAAAACGGCTTCAGAGCAATTCAGAGGCTTATGAGGTAATTAAAGGCTTCAGAGTAAGTCAGAGAATTCAGAGGCAACAGAGACCAAAAAGGCTTCAGAGGAAGTCAGAGGCTTATGAGGTAATTAAAGGCTTCAGAGGAAGTCAGAGTTTGAGGCAAACATGGCAGTTGAAGGCTTCAGAGAAAATCAGAGGCTTATGAGGTAACTGAGGCAGTTAAAGGCTTCAGCTGAAGTCTGAGGCTTAGGAGGCAACTGAGGAAATCAGAGGATTTATAGTAAATTGCAGCACGAAGCTGGGAAGCTGCCAGAGCTCTCATCAGTCCGTGTTTACATCGCTTTCCTACTCATTCCAGAGGGGCATGAGATGCCCAACAGAAATCAATTTTGCCACGGATTTAACGGGAGTTTAAAGTCATCGGAAGCGGCGTGTTAATCGAGCTGCGTGTCTCAGTCCTCGGATTTACGCTCGCTTTTTCAGTCGAGTTTCCCTCAAATAGCAAAATTTATCTTTTGACAGATGGTGGTGAATAATTCATTGTTCAGTGTTTTCCAAAAAAATCGTCCTACTGGGACGTGACATATAAGAACTGTCAATGCTGTTAATATTTTAAATTGTTTCACCCCCCAGTGATTGATCTATATTTTATACCATGATGATACACCAGTGGTTTCGTTTTCATTTCTGCAAGTAGTGCCCCTAGCAGATGACGCTGGGGTGGAGTAGAGAGTTCTGATTCCAAGCCCCATTCAATAATTAAAGACAAACACCTGACAGACCCTAAGTGCCTAAAGATCTGACGGTTTCCATCAATCATTTCAGCCATAGGTGGCTGGATGGAAGGAGTGTGGTATTATTTTCACAGGAGCAGTGATTGTGTTGTCCTATTTGTGTGTTAATCTCCTCATGCCCTTCTTCATGTGGCATTGTTACTAATCTAGTCATCCTTATCAGTTTATTTGGCAGCAACAAATGCTGCATTTTTTGATTAGAGGTGACCCAAAATACAAACCCGAACTTGTGGGATGGATTTTATGGCTCTTGAGTTCCAGAGTTTGAATAATGTTACAAAGTCAAAGAAAGATCTCAGGACAAAAGGCAGGGGGGCAGCCAGTGTATCTGAGGGCGAATCCACACTCGGGGCAATTTAGAGGCACCAACTGAAGAGCAACATTCCAAAACTCATCAGTTCATATTTTGTTGTTTTTAAGATGAGGTCGCCACTGACCCACAGTCAAGCTCAGCATCATATGTTACAGTACTGGGAACTAGGGTGACCACCTAATCCATGTCAGGAGGGACACTATGAGCTACAACAGGATTTGTAAACTACCATTTCATCCAT
>JAODJU010000050.1:7952009-7962259 GCA_026776725.1 Gnathonemus echidnorhynchus | reverse complement strand
GGGGGGGGGGGTGGGCGGGTGGGGGGGGGTTGGCCCGAGACGAGGCGGCGGCCCTCTGAAACACGTGTGAGCAAAGCGCTAGCAGGCTCTTGGCCGGCGGCCTGCTGCATTAGCTCAGCGGTGGAGTCTGGGGCTCTGCCAGTGTGAACTGTCATCCCGGACTCTCCCACCCCAGATCTCATTAACGTGCTCAGCTGTGCGCCAGGGCTCGCTCTGCACCCCCCCACCCCGGCATCGGGCGTACTCGCTACCGCCCTGCCCGCCCTGCACCCTCGCTGACGCTCCTTGGGAAACCGGAGATTTTAAATAGCGCCGTTAACGAGGAAAGCCTCGCCGTGTAATTGATTAGCCACATTTGTAGTCTTTTATGGGTTAGTTTACAGCTTCCACAATAAATAATAATAATAACAATAATCGTAATAATAATTATTATTATTGGCCGTGGTGGTTTTCGTTCGTTAACGCCTGCCTCTGATTGCTGACTCCAAGGACTCTCAATGTCACGTGTGCTATTTCTAGAAGACCGTCCCATCCTTTGTCCCATCTGGCGGCATGGAGGTGCAGTTGTTAGCATTGTTGCTTCACACCGCTGGGACCAGGGTTCGAGTCTCCAGGGTTGTTGGCTGCATGTGTGTGGAGTTTGTGTGTTTTCATGTCATCCTGGGGTTTCCTCTAGGTTCCCCATTTTCCCCCTCAGTCCTAAAACATGCTGAGGTTAACTCTTTAGCGTTCGCCACCTAGTGGTTCGGACGCATACGTCCGAGTTTTCAATAACAGAAAAAATGACGTTCAATAAAAGAAACAAATGTATCAAATAAACCAAAAACGGCTTGGTACACTACAAAAAACCTTTCAGATAATATCTGTAGATAGTTGCGCAATTTTTGTGCCATGGTTATTTTGTACCGGTTACCGAATTGTGTGTGTGAAGGTGCCCTGCAAGGGTTGGCGCCCCCTATTGGGTTGCGCCTGTAAACCCCTTGTGACGGTGAATAGGATAAATGGTTATAGAAGATGGATGGATTGATTGATGGATGGATGGATGGATGGGACATCCATGTTCCATGCAGTGTTATAGTGAGCTTGGTGTCTGTCTCAGGAAGGTGAGGGACACCCTGAATGGGATGTGAGTCACACTCACGCATGCAGCCACATACAGCACTCATACATGCAGTCACACATTTAGAGATTTCGTTCAGCCTGCCACATGTTCCAGGACTGTGGGAGGAAACTGTGGTACCCAGAGGAAACCCACACAAACATGTGACCTCCACACACACTGAGTAGGGGGCGCGACCCCAAGCCACACTGCTGAATGTGTGAGACTGTAGTGCTGCCCAATGGGCTACTGCGGTATCCGAAGAATAGCCCATTCAGAGGAAAAAAAAAAAGAATTATTTGAACGTGTTAATTCAGAGGGGTTTATGGGAATTGATTCGAGTTCAGAAGTGGAATTGTTGCCATGTGTCCTCAACCTGTCGATTTGTCAGGGGCAAACACAGGTGATTTGAGGTTGGGAGGAAAATAGCACATTGTGGGAATGAAAAACATTCTTCCCATTAAAGATAAAGACTAATGAGGAAGCCTCACCACTGAGGACTCATTAATGGTGACATTTAGTGACTTAACTCAGGGACGGGGGGGGGGGGGGGGGAAAGAAAAACCCTCATTTACAAACAAGCGAGAGCCCATTAATTTATCCGGTTCAGCGGTGTTAATCAGTTTCGGGTCCTTTCATCTGCCCATAGATAGCGGAACTTTTTTTTTTTTTTTTTTCCTTCTGCAAGTCACATGCTAATTGCTGTTTTGTTTTTCAGTTCCGGAACACCTCCACCATTCGGCTAATTTTAGCAGAGCCCCCCGAGTGAGATCAGCACCCTCACGACCGTCCCTTACGTCCTGCCAACAGCCGGCTGTGTGCCTTTGGCCGCAGAGCCGCTGGTGCCCTTCAGTTCTCTGCTATTTGGACGGCCCCCACCCTATCGACAGCTGTCTTATTACTCATTTACCCCAATCGCCGCTAGCGACGAGGGGCAGGCGACATTAGACCCGCAGGCTGCCACGCAGAGACGAACGACAACACTGCCACGCCCAAAATGTCACTGGATAGAAGAGGTCACGCCCACTCTTGTTTGTCTCCGCCTCTCATTCGCACCCCGTGTGACTGTCACTAAAGCACTCCGCATCAATCTCATCCAGCTCTCCAGCTTCAATCAGCCTCAGACTACTCTGCACAGCTTCATGTCATGGCTTCGCCTCTCGAGCGGTTTAGCCCGATTCGCTTTGATCAGACAGAAAATGGCCACCCCATCGTCCTTTACAGATGCTTCCGGAGGCTGCGAACATTATCAGCCCATACTTTCTTTGCCGGGAAAGGACTTGGAACAGGAGAGAGAGAGAGAAAAAAAATCAACCGCAGCAATCAAAGCAAGAGACAGACTGTCTCCTCTGCTAAAGCAGTTAAGGCTTTATGGGATTCTCCCTGTTTTTTACACTGTCCTGCAAAGGCACCTGCTGCCTGATGGGAAAGATGCTCCACCAATCAATTGCTGAGAGAGAGAGAGAAAACACCTAGCCGTTTACCTTCCAAGAAAAATGAACACATGCGTTCCCTGGGGGGTGATGATTACGCAAAAACAAACAGGAAGAAGACGTTGGTCTCTTGGAAGATACAGGTATTCAGAAGACAGTGTTTACAAGCATGTATGGGCAGTAGGATTTCGGTGAAGGCTTCAGAAGATGAAATTTAAATATGTCATCCTCTTCTCTTGCTTCCACCTAGAGGCACGTAAATATCTTCTTGCAGAACTGAAGGAATTTCCCTCCAAAAAACGCTACCAACAGTACGAGTGTTTCGGACGAGCTTGTGACGAACGAGCGTGCCCTTCCTGCACAGAAACACGCACTGGTCTCCCCTCCATAAAACCTCTCGGATCTTTCTGGTGTCGGTGCTAGAAACTCATTCTACAACCCGTCACACAGGGGCGCTAGAGTGCAGGAGAAATAGCAACTCAGCTTATCTCTGCTGAGGAAATCAGCACTAATCATGGCTTACATTAAAATATTACTTATTCTTAACTTTTAATTAAAACATAAAAAGAATAATTAGTACTGTATTTGTTATGTGGAAAATATTCATGCAAAAACTGAACGTCTTACATTAATTTAAATGTTTAATAACCTTTTCAGTGAAACATTGACGTTTCGCGTTCTGAAAGGACTTTTTAATTATCAGCGTGCCTAAATAAATCTAATAAACCATTAGCATATCGATGGAAAAACCCCACTCCTGACCTCAAAGCCGGCCTTTTCCATCTGATTGATAAGTTTTCGATAACGGCCGAGCACACAGTGTTGCTTAGGAGCGTTATTCCGGAATGTTCTCGTTCCACGTCGAAATGAGGTCAGTGCTAATTGCCAGGGTTTGCTGCCAAGCCCAAATCGATACTTGGCAAATGCCAAGGAGAGTTTTGACTTGTCCTCTGGGCTCCACCAACATGGTGGCATTTGCTGTTCCATGGCTAATCATGCCCTACCTAGTGCCTGACTAGAAGGCGGAGGAACATGACAAAGCGGAGGAGGACGACACAGGCTCTCTGCCTCCAGCCCAGGCCATATTGAGCACGCAGATGCTCTCAGCCCAGGGGTGAGGTCCTCCCGGTGAAGAGACGATTGCTTGGAACCTCTTTTCATTTCACGGGTGCGAGACTGACGTCCATCGGAACCTGGCTTAGCGAGCTGCAACCTCCTCCAGTGCAGGAAGTCTGTTCTTCTCTTTGTCTAATTTCAACGTGCAACATTGTGCCACCTTTGCTTTTCCCGTCTTCAAGTGCGACTCGAGCATTTTACCCATCAGCCCCCTCTTCAGGAGGCACAAAGGCTAAGATGCACAGCATTCCTCTGTCCTACTGCCAGTTGATGTTGAAACACTTGAATTTCCCTCTCTGAAGTCTATACTCACCGGAATCACTGTATTCTACGTAATATTTTTTTCAGTGAGAATGGCCAATGGAGCTACATAGTAATTAAATTATAATCATCTTCTAAACATGGAAACATTAAAAACACCACATGTATTCTTATATTAAAATACCACATTCTTGAATATATATAAAAAGAGAACATGAAACAAGACACTGAATTAGGTTTAACTAGCAGGATATAAATCATACAAAAACCTTTTTTACCTTTAGGTAAGGCAAATATTCAAATTTATTTATTTATTTTATATAGCACGTTTCACCACAGACTCTCCTCCAGGCACTTAACATGGGTGTGCTGTAATACAATCCTGCATCATTTATACAGAATAATTCCAAAACAGGAAAACAGGAAGAAAACTGGCCATTCAATTAGCCATTTATGTGGACATGGTGTGACGCATGAAGGATGTTTAGAAATAACTCTGCTGCCTTGGGCACGAGGTGGATCAGCCAGCAAAAGCGTTCAATCAGAGCGTAAGGAATCATTTGGCTGCGGAAACCTGCCACACAGTGATCTGACGTAAGCATATTAGGGCAAAAAAACTGCTGGATATTTTGATGCGATTCTCTGATTTGGAAGACCAAAAGCAATCTCAAAAAATGGCCAAGTAAATGTGTATCCCCATGCAGATGATGCATGACACTTACACTACCAGAAGATGATTAGATCATTCACCAGGATGGACTTCAATGGATGATGTCAGCCATGTTTTTTAGTGGAACATTTCCCTTCATAAGACACTCCTTTGCTCGGCACGAAACAATGGATAAATATGCCCCCACACACCTGCAATCAGCCGGTAATTAGTGCGGTTTGAAGTGTCCTAGTCTTATTCAAACAGTATTAACATCTTGTTCATTCAAGATGAATCCTTGTCCAGATCCTCTTCCATGGCCATTAAGGTGAAAGCAAAGAGACTGTAAGACTAAATAGTTATGGAGTGACAACCGGAACACCTGGCCTGTTCGAGATGTGACCGCGTGTGACCCTCAGCCCTAGGACAGCAGTGCCAATCTCTCTAACCCTGCGGTCACATCAAATATCCAGTATCTCAGATGTGGCAGCTCGGTCATTTATTTTGCACGAGTGCTACAGGGTGGATGTGCCAAGGTCACATTCATTTAACTCCGGCCGTCAGAGTAAAAGAGCGATTTGCCCGAAGGTTAAACGGTTCCCCACTACATCACATCTGTGGCGTTATGGAGTTTGCGGAGCTGGAAGTCAGGCGTGGCTGAGCGGTTTGCACGTGGACAGGGGAGGGGGGCTTCCGTCTAAGCATGGCGTGAGGAGGCTGTGGGAGGTAGAGCATCCAGCATGGCACCACTGCGGAGAGCTTCCTCTTAAATACCACTTTGCAGAAGTAGCATGAGATTTTCAGTAGCATATATTGTGCATCATCCATGCATCCATCCATCCATCCATCCATCCATGCATCCATCCATCCATCTATCCATGCATCCATCCATCTATCCATGCATCCATCCATCCATCTATCCATGCATCCATCCATCCATCTATCCATGCATCCATCCATCCATCCATCCCACTTATGCAGTAGAGGGTTACAATGAACTTATCCCAGGAAGTACAGAGAATAAGACAGAAGAGACCATGAATACCAGCTAAACATTTCTCATCTCTGGTTGTATTTGTTCACAGGAAATTTACAGGTAATTCATTCAAATCTGAAATTATAATCCTTCTTGTATTAAATAATTGACCTTTATTCTAAAAATGTGAGGAAAATCGATAGTAGCATTATATGTTATTAAAAAGAATCGTAAATGTTAATAGACATTTAAACGAATAGTAAATGGCAACAGAGATGAGATTCACAAGACAGCACACTCTACTGCAGTACACAGATTTTTTTTCTTGCTAGTAAAAAATAAACAGCATTTAAAAATAATATTCTGAGAATTTGGTACACGTAAGCATGTTTTATACAATGACAACCTTTAAAAGAGCTTCATACATGCAGATTCAGAATGGGAGGTAGTGGAGTTGAAACTGTCTTAAAAATGTACTGCATTACATCCTATAACATTGTAGGATACTGAAACATTTCATCTCAGATCCTAATTGAATTTTTTAAAAGCCCAGTGTTTATGTAGGGAAAAGAAGATAATTCACAGGAAGAGATGATGTACTTCAGTTCCTGGCTGTTTTGTTAGACAGATGAGCTTGTACCTAAACAGCATCAGCAGAGCTTGGTGTCACACACTGCAACGGAATTAACTCCTGGACTCCACAGAGATCCACAAACAAGATAGTGGTTTCGTTGGAGATTTTCACGCGTATCATTAAATCACATATTTAAGGTAATCTGTGGGAAAGTTAATCTGCTTTACTGATATAAAAGCCATTTCTGGTGAGGAAAAAAACACTGCATTATAAAAAAAATCACATTATATAGATTTTTTTTATTGATTATTGAATCATTGTTTGTACAGACTTCTTTCAAAAAATGAAATGAATCGAGACAGAAAGACCAAAAATGGATATACATACACGAACCATTTCATTCTGGAAATTGCTTTTTTTGTGCATTTATGCATTTGCTAGGGTCCTGTCATGATCGATTGTCGACGGCTCTCTGCCCATGTTACAAAGCGTGATACAGGTTCCCACATATTTTCTAGACATTCTTTAACATGCATCATAAATATCCGCGTTCAAAAGCCCGAGTCTATCACCGACATCAGAAATCCAAGCTAAAAATGGCAAATAATGAACAGGCTGCCTAAATACATCATTCTCCTCATCTCCTCCCACAGGTCAATTTAAGAGACTGAAGCAGCGGCCTTGATCCAAAGCCTAGGGTATGATTCAGGAGGTGGGGCCCCCGTCCCTCACCTGTCAGAACGGCTCAGTCTCATTTTCCTCGAAACAAAGAACAAGCACGAGGACCCGGGTCCTCTCCTGTGGTGCCTTCTCGAGTGCCTGACAGTACAGCCTCCATAATCAACACTATGTGGTAGCAAAGCTGGCATTAAGTAACAGCTGGACTGCAGGGGTACTAATCCCCATCCCTATTACCAAGAGCGTAGAAGCAATTATATCTTGCAGTTGGCTAACAGTCATCAAAGCTTGAGGAACATTTGGTGGCCGCCTGTTAAGATCATGTTCGGTCAAGGAAGATTCTGGTGTGAGAAAGACTTTTGTGTTTCATTTGTATGTCATCTGTGTTTTGCAGACAGCATTTAATCTAAACTTGGATAATCTTTGACAAAGCTATTTTTGCTCTTTGCCTGTTTTTGATGGCTTCATTTATCCCTTGCAGCTTCTCTGACCAGGAATGCTAACTCAGAGCAGCTGTGTAAGGGCTTGAGTCGCATTGTTTATTCAACATAATCCCAGTAAGCATCTGCTAGCAGAGCTGCTGTCTGTCCCCGTGGTTCGTGAAATTGAGTTGGCACTGACCAAACACAGACAGGTCATCATGTACTCCTGATTTCCATCTGACTGACGAAGTCGCGAAGGACTTTTATGTGGGCGCCTTCGATAACAGCACCAGACAACGACGTCAAACGAAATATTTTCGAGTATACAAGCAATTTGTAAAACAAACACTGCCAACCTTGTCAAAAGAACGCTAGTAATGAAGTGAACATACTAATATTTTATCTAACTCACCATGTTGAAAAGAAAGCAACGCATAGGATGTTTTATACTTAAAGTTACATAAAATTGCACGTTTATGACCTATAACCCAAACACATAACAGCAGACCTACAGTTTGCAAACAAAAGTGTGCGTTTTGTAATCCTGAAAACTAGCCATCGTCTACTGAATTTATGACACATACGTTTCTGATACAATCATTTGCATATGGTTTCATTGATATTCAACGTTGTTTTTCATTTTGTCATTACGCTAAAATTAGAATGAACCGTCTTTACTTTCCATGCCGAGGGAACAACAGGCCGAACTTTCATCTCCCATGGAAACTAATATTTACCAGGGATGGAACCTTCTGGAAGACTTTGTTCTGTCAAAATGCTTGTAGACCCAGAGCATTTCTTGTGGGTTTTTGTCAAGCCTGGTCTAAACATTTCAAAAGACTTGCCATTTATATCAATCCCTGTCACTCTCTCACACAGTCCAGTCAATTCTTTATCTGTATTTTGGACAAACCGCAACGGCTTATTAAAATGTAATGAATATCCATCCTGCATAAGTAGTGCTTTTGAAAAGAATCATCTTTTTTTATTTTAGTTTTTTTTTTCTACTGCTTAGGTGTCAAGGCTCTATATTGCAGTATAACAATTTATTACAGCTTCTTAGCCAAAAGATTCAGTATTCTGATAAAAAAAATACTCATCAGTGGACATTTTATTTTCCGTTTGAGCGAAACCCTGCTTCCCTGGGAGCATCAGCTGGGCCCAAAGCTGAAATCGCGACCCTTAAATATTTAGCTCCATAGCAGACTTGAATTCCAAATACAATATGGCGTCACAGATTTGCTCCCATGGAGCAGGTAAGTTGTGATAGTAAAAATTGGTTATTACAGTGCAAATAAGCGTATTCCCCAATGCTGCATTTCGATTTAAGAGTGATCTATTACTTCTGATTACTCCTCCACCTTACCTCCCTCTCTCGCGCTGAATAAACGTAGCACATTTGGGGCGGATGGGCCCCCGCAGTGATTTGTTTGCATGGATTAAATGTCAGATTTTGGAAATATGTTATTACCGTGGACTTTGGGAGGAGGACTCTGGAGGCCTCCGAGAAAGATACACACCAGTGAGTTTTTGACATCCCACGTCTCACTTGATTGTATGCATGTGTATTGTTGGGTGTTTTTTTTCTACTTGCGGCGGTAACTAAAAATATATGAGTGGTCTTTCAAGAGAACAGTGGAGACTTCTCCTTATAATCATCCCTAATATGTTAACTTAATGCTATAAACCTACAGCTTTGAAGGCTTCTGTGTATAGTGCATCCTGCTATCGTATGATTGGTTGTCACAATCATAACCCGTCACGCTTATATATCATAGTCACTTTGCTTAGACTTCAAACTGAAAAACACAAAAGAAATACTGAATTTTCCTTATATCCATCCATCCATCCATGCATCCATCCATCCCTCCATCCTTCCAATGACTGCCTATCCTGGTCAGGGTCACAGGGAACATTTCCACCCAATAAAAACAAAATTATTGCACATATTGAGGTTTATCAGAGACTAAACACTAAAAGTCTTTCATTATAACTTGTCTGGTTGAAGCTCCGCTTGCATGCCCTCAGGTGTTCTTAATTATATCTTTTAATTATATCTATATACCTAATACTTTTATGCAAAACCAGCTTACAATCTTCCACTTTACCCACTTGGCAGGTTAAATACCTCACTCAATGGTACAACAGCCACACCCCCCAGAACTTAATTGGAAACCTTCTGATCCGGCCCCTAACCTCAACCCCACACGCATACTTAAATGAAATGCAACTATAATTTTCATTCCAGGCATACCGTAAAGACTTGTAAAAGCTTCATACTATTCAACAATGACTCAATAAGGTGTAGTTTAAATGGTTATTTTTTTTAATAAAAACATTTTAAGGAACCTCAGTAGATACAATGCAGAAGGACACAGACCCGAACAGACAATAACAAAGAGAGACACGTATGCTGTTGTAATGCGGGGCTGACTTTCGGCAGCTGTGCTTGCTATCTCTGATAATAGAGTGGCACTCCCCCTGTCCTGAGTGATTACAGGCCTTCAACATCACATTCCCCCCACCCCAGCTTCCTTTGATGCTGAACATCGTCTGTGTACATGGTTTGGTGAGACAGAACTCCGATCACCGCGAGCGAAAGGACATAAATAAACCAGATTCATTGGATGTCTGTCTCTTATCTAGAGCGACTAACAATTGTTAATGCATCAATAAAAAAAAACGCTACTGCGCATTATTCAAGAGATGCTTGACTGAATTTCCGAAAAGCACCAGAAATGTGACGCCTGGAGATTAATGGGAAGACAATGTACATGCAGAGTTATAGCAAACAACTAGTTTGAACATGTTAATATCTGCTCGCTGTCGTGTCAGGCGGGACAAAGGAGTCGAGGGCAGGCGTGGTCGCGAAACAAATAGGGTATTATTACACTCACAGAACGTAAGTGGGAAATAAGTCAGATCACAAGGGATTAAAACGGGAGGCGCAAGGAAGGGCACAGGCAACACAAGGGTTCCCCCCTGGGCAAGAGAAATAAGTGCTGGGAGTGGCTTGTTCGGCCTATGAAATAAGTGTTGGGC
>JAODJU010000050.1:7924032-7951909 GCA_026776725.1 Gnathonemus echidnorhynchus | reverse complement strand
GTGGCTTGTTCGGGCTATGAAATAAGTGCTGGGCGTGGCTTGTTCGGGCTATGAAATAAGTGCTGGGCGTGGCTTGTTCGGGCTATGAAATAAGTGCTGGGCGTGGCTTGTGCGGGCTATGCTAGGGAGGAGACAGGAGGGTCAGGTGGATATGGCAGGGAGGATGTCACACTTGCCTGTTGTTGAAGTCCTTTTCATAAAGCCACCAAATAAGCTGCATTGACATGTAGCATTCCGCTTTTTTGCAATTTGATTACAGAAGAGAAATGCAAAATTTAAGGTGACTGATCCATGACCATTGTGAAAATAATAATAATAATTCTGCATTGCACAGCCACTATGGCAGTCCAAATGTCAATGTGGTAATGAGATCTTTATCCTTCCTAGAAGAGTAATTAAAACTGCAATCAATTAAAATACTATGCATGAATTAAAATTAAATACACTTTGCAATTCCCAGTAAAGCAGCAGACTAGCAAGATTTTTTTTGAGAACTGTTCAAAGTTGTATCTGCTTAAAATCTAGTGGATTCCTTCCCATTGAGTGCATATATTTTTGCATTGCTGTAGAGGATTTCTTTCAAATTCCCAGGCACTTCTTGAATAAACAAAACGCTGCCTTAACTCAATGTGAAACGTTTCTTCTGTGGTGTCCAGCATCTCCTCATCATCCTTGCTTCTTCAATAATGAGGAACATGTAATTCCTCCATTTTACTCTAAACTGATGTCTGTTGCACTGTTTATTTGAACCAGTACATAAAACCTCTTTGCAAGAAAGATTCATGTTTCATTTTCATTTTTTTCACCATGTGTTGTACACAACAAAATGACATGTAACACTACAGAAATGACAAAGGACCACGCTGGACACAAAAGAAGGAATTTTGTACATAATAAAACTTCCTGAGTGACACAATTTTATTTCTTATCTACAAAAGGTTTGCCCCAAGGTCTATAAGCACCACAGGAAATTGTTTAAAGGCAAAGAAACAGACTGTGTCCATTGTTTAATTAAAGACCGAGGGAATATGGAGGAAAATAATTCAATCGGGTAAGTGTATTGATGCCAAGCCAGCGATAAAAGACAAATGCATCTGGTGCAGCTCAATTTCTACCCAAGTCAGCAGAAAAGTTGCACTGGGTCCAGCAAGTCAACTTTGCCAACAAAGTTTCTCCATTCAAATTAACCTAAAAGTTCCTGAGCGATCAGCCCCACCCACAAAACACACAAAAAAATACTAGTGAACTCAAGGAAAATACATGTTTCAGACAGGGAAAACATTCCACATATTGTATTACGAACAGGAGGAGCAAAGCTAAATCAGGAAGTAGGTCAATTCTCCATCGTACAATTTATCAAGCAAGATTTATACATTTCAAAAACATTTCAGTTTACGGTATGCAAGCAGCATTTGGCAGCTTTACTTTCAGCTACTGACTACTTTTTAAAAAAAATTCTTGGTTCGCATCCTAATATGCATAGCTAATGAGCCAGACGGAGATGGAACTTCAAGGTAAGTTTCGCTCAGGATAAATATGTGGTGACTCTTATAGCTAGTCTGGCTACCATATTAATATGCAATACATTGCATATGGTTTAGAAGACTTAAGCACACCACAGTGTTTGTAAATTAAGGTACCAATGCAAGTCCAGCAATTATTATTATAATTACCCCCAAATGGGTGCACAGGAGATGGAAACGGGACCATTTATCTACAGATGTGAAACGCTTCCCAAAGGTACCATTTTTCACTTTGTGCTGCATGAAAAGCAATTTGCCCAAGCAAAAAAAATAATAAAAAAAAGATAAAGATAATTGAGCAAAATAATTTTCTGATTAGGGCAGCAACTTCGTGTATCTTCAGTTTGTTTCATGCTTACACATCAAATGCAGCATCTTCATTGTAAGTTTTTAAAGCAATTAAATAAAAATGGGAAGATTACATTATTATTGTTCAGTTGTTTATAAAAATCCTGTGATTTTTATCCACAGAATCTGAAACCTGCCAGGTAAATATGGAGTTTCCAGATTCATCCATCACCGTCTATCCAGTATGGGATCATAGTGATCTTACATGTCGTAACAGGGAGAGATGACCTGGACTGGGTTGCCAGTCCATTGTAGGTCAGAAACATTTACTTCATTAAATGGTTAATTACTCTATTGCCTACCCACTTTTTTTTTTTGCAAAATCTGTCCTCAAAACACCAGCAAATTATCCAATAACATCACAAACCCATAAATGCTGGAGAAACTTACCACATGGGGGCCTTGATTGTTAATGTAATTAGCAGTGTTAAGCACTAATGCTAATTAGCACAGATAAATGCTAGCCCTCCCCTGAGGACTGCTCCCCTTGTTCCCACCAGTGAATTCGGAATGTTGACAAACTAGCTGATATTTTCCTGACTTCAAAACAAAAGGCACCCCCCGAGCAGCCGTGTTTGGACATGCTGCGGACACAGCAGCTCATTAATGACACATCATAAAAAAAAAACACATCACACGTTTTGCTTCCCCCCAGACACACAACGCAAACACTCGCTTGCATCACGAAACACAGTGAAGCCTTTTAAAATCAAAACAAAACCTGACATATATCTCTCTGTGGTGCCCAGGAGAGCTTCAGATAAATGTGGTGCGGAGGGGAACTCAGGGAGTTTGTCAAAGGGAGTCAGCAGGAAAGCAGATTAGACAACTCTCTCTTCAGAGCCCAAGGACAATATTCGGGACGAACTGAATTCACCTCCGTGTTGTTTGCAAGAGCAAAGGAGAGGGTGTGTTTATGCTGGGGAGAAATGAGCAATACTGTTAATTCATTAGAGTCAACAGTCAAGGGAAGAGCTTTGTGTTGCAGGTCACAAAGACTTTAAGACAAGAGAGGGGGGAACTGTACAGGTCTTTGTCGTCTGCCAGGGAGGAGAGGATAATCTGCTTGCGGCAGATGGCTTTGAAAAAGCCACTAACTACAGACCTAAGAAGAACCAGAGCACATACCTTTGTAAGAGTTTGACCATCCATTTCCTAGTCATCTAGATACTTTTCTTGGTTTATGTCTATGATACGTATCTGCTTTGGTCTTCCAACACCCACACGATTCCAGGCCTGGAGTTTGACGGAAAGAAAAAAGGCCGGATCCATGAGCTGTGTGCGAACTGATTGAAAGGATATAGTTGAATAAACTTTTCAGGCTTAACGCTGTAGAGCCTTAAAAGGCACGACTGTATCTCGTCCTGCACATTGACATTCCCCACAAACAAAACAGCAAGAGAAAGGTCTACGCCAAGTCGGCGTAGTCCAAGGTCCTTTTGGCCAACAATAAACCCACATGAAATGAAGCTTAGTCCCCAAATTATCATTCAATTCAGAAACACAGAAATATCACATGAGACTAAATAGTGGGATAATCCACTAAACAAATGTAGGGCAGTACAGGAAGATAGAGAATGAGAACTAGCTATACCACTCCACATGCAAGTGTTTCTTTAGCTAGTTTCGGCCTCAGTAGGCAAACAAATCAACTCTGATTAGTGTTATTCTCAAAGTGTTCACACTACTCTAAGACGACATAAAGCATTTTGTTCCTCAGCTCTCATAATTATATTCTGAGGGACCAAAGCGACTCATTATTACCACACCACTGACCAAACTTTTATCTCCCTTTTCCTTGCTCTTTTATACTCCTGCTGTGAAGAAGCGCAGGCCTAAAACGCCCTCCTCCCAGTGGATGGAGTATGAATTACAATGGAGACCTGGTGAGCAAACAAGGAGTTTGCCACACTGTGCATGAGAAGAAGACCTCCATTCACCCATCCACTGCACTTACATGAAGTGAGGGAATTTAAAATATTTTAATTGAAAAAAGTCTTTGTAAAAATATAAATTAGGACTATAGTGGTTACTGAACCTACATTTGTGAGACACATACATTTCTTAAAGAGACAAGTCATAAGTACTGGAACAATGTTAAGTTTTTATGAAAATTTACAACAGGAACAGGGGTGTCAAATTTAGCCATATAGGCCTCGACTTAATGTCTCCATAAACCGACCTAGTTCCTAAGGGGTACACAAACTAGGCTAGGAGCTGAACTAAAGTCTTGAGGACCTGTAACATTAATCCAATAAGGAGGAAAAAATGGAAAATTCCACTGCTACTTGGATAAAATGTATCGAAAATGGATGGACAAAAGCCAGGAATAAGCTCCCCGTATCACTATGATTGCTGCATCGATATGCAGTACCTAGGAAGATGTCATTTTAATACTTGGCATGTCTGTCTATATCTCTGTATAGATTAAATATAAATGTACCTCCAAAACAGGTAGGAACTGTCTAGGAAAGGACTGAATTTTCACAGGTTAAATAAGGTTGCTTACTATAATGCATGCTTCTATTCACAGACTCAAACTAGGTCATGAAAGAAAACACTCAAGACAATTGAACTAGGCCACGGCAGACTTAAGTTTCTGTGGGCCTCAGCTGACCTCGGACTACTGGTACACATGAGTGAACGTCTGCGGGAAAAAAACGAGACAGACTGACACACTGGATCGTCAAAGCGGGACAGCGAGTCCGAGAAAACAAGATGACATTTGTGACAGGAAGCGCTACGAGAGCTAACAGCCATTCAGATACAGACCGGCAAGCGCCATATGAAGATGGCGAGATGCTTCTGCCTCGTAGGCTGGGAAGATGGAAGAGATCAACACCTGACACTAGACAGGCTGTGTCTCTCTTAGGAAACAGGGCGATGTTAGCGTATAGCATCCTTACCTCACGGCTTACTGGATTCATATGGCCTTAGAGCTAACTTTACTCCATATGTTTATATGAGTTTCCTCCTACAATTCATAGCCTAAAACAGCCAAGTAAATGATGCAAAGTATATTGAAAGCATGTGCTTATACAGATATGTTTACTGGGTTAGTTGGGCCACAAACAACTCATAATGCTTAGAGGTACGTTTAGTACTGTGGCGCTGATCGAGGCATGGTGATGGCGGCGGCGAACAAGCACGAGGAGGTGTGGAATTGCACGAAGTTGCTCTTTTAATGTAGTCCTGAAAAGGAGCGCACTTAAGCAACGGTACAACGACACGGAATGGCAGAGTACACAACACTAGAGCACATCAGGATTACACATATGACACTGGTAATGGAACACGCGACAGTACGGAGCACAAGTAAGCACACTAACAAACAAGGGCTATTTACAGGACATACAGAGGGCTATTTACAGGACACACACAGGGCTATTTACAGGACATACAAAGGGTTCTTTACAGGACACACACAGGGCTATATACAGGACATACACAGGGCTATTTACAGGACATACACAGAGTTATATACAGGACATATGCATGGCTATTTACAGGACATACACAGAGTTATATACAGGACATACACAGGGCTATTTACAGGACATACACAGGGCTATTTACAGGACATACACAGAGTTATATACAGGACATACACAGGGCTATTTACAGGACATACACAGAGTTATATACAAGGTTTGCAAGCATGCTGGTATACTCAATCCCCGCCAACGCTACAGTACTTTTAGACTGATCTATACGGCCATCATTTCGGTCCCCATAGCTAAAGAGATCTCAGTGATGTTGAGAGAGGGGTCATTGTTTGGGCACGTCTGGCTGCAGTCTCATCAAAGAAAACCTTTTGACTGGATGAGCCCAATGCTTCACAAAGATCACTGCCAAAGGTGATGCTTCTGTCGATGATCCATTAGGGACAACTGGAAAAAGGTACATACCTCTAGACAGTTACACCGATGCACTACTTTGAGATTCAGAGCAAAAGAGACAGCAACCTCTGAATCAGTCACTGCAAATATCTATCAAGTCATTTTAAGGCAGCCAGGAAGGAATATTAAGGTCTGTTTTCAGTATATAAGTATTATATATCAATATATCCAAGCGATTAGTAAAAGCTTCAGCCATGGCACAGAAAGTAACATAATGTCAAAAAAATACCCAAGGGATTTTCCTCCACCTGAACAACTTAAATCAAAATGAACACCAGATGTTCATTATAATCAAAATCATTCAAAATTCCCACCCATCCAGTTTTAGAATAGTGGGTCTTTGTTTGGGCTTATAAAGAGCTACAGTAAACATGGGGAACCCTTTATATCCCTAAAGTGTGTCCCAAAAAGATTTTGGGGAAAACATTAACCATGACAGTATTGTAATAATAATAAAAAAGTATCCCCATGTAGTTAGATTGGAGCTGTTTTGTGTATGAAGCAGCTTCAGAAGGCATAAGCAAAGGAAATGAATCACTAAACTGAGGAGAACCCAGAAAAACGAGGCTGCTTGTGCGTTAGAACGCGACCTGCTCCACATTTCTCTCCCAGCACGCAACAGAACAACAGCGGCACAGGTCCCCGTCAACAGGATTAACGCGCTCGCTGACCTACATCTCATGTGCGCTCCGGACCGCAAACCGCGAGCCGCATTTACACGGCGGAATCTCGGATACGAGCGGGTCGGACGGGGCCTGGTTGCCGCTTTCTCCGCAGCGTTAGCCGGAGCAGCTGCTCTGGAAGCTACGGCATAAAAACTGCACGCAGAATGCCAGCTGGATGCCTTTGTGATTACTTAACAGCTGAAAGCTTAGCCTTTCGGTTTAGCATGACTCAGAAAGAGGAGGAAGGTGAGGGAATTAGTCGAGGATGAGGAATGGCTCAAATAAATTGTGCCTGGCGAGAGCCGATTTGGTGAATAGGATCCGTTTACTGAGACTGAGATTATGGGAGTATTGTAGATTTGACTTTATAGTCTTTTACATTGAAAAATAATGGGGATTCTCTTGGTTTGTCTAGAAGAATCTTCTATTTTCTGAGTTTGTGCTGATTGCTTTAAAATTTCATACCCGTGTCTGTATGACTTTAAGTAACCAAGTTTAAAGGAATGCTTGACTGATGGATGCAGTGCCAGTGAAAATCATAACAAAATCATTTCAGTATTGATAGATGCTTCTAGAAAGTATATTGAAGCGTTTACCTCGGGGAGTTACTGATATTTAGTTAATACTCTCTAGCTGCATTACCCAATGCAAATCAGTCATGTGGATTACATTTGCCTCTGGAAGCAAAATAAATACACACAAGTATCAATCAGGAAAAAATGCTTTTAAAGAGATTTATAAAGGAAAAGTGCCATAGCATTCTGATTATAATTAACCATGTATCTTGATTTTTTTTGCGAGTGCCAAATGACAAGTCATGTCGAGGTCTCGAGTTCTCCCATGGTTCACTGCTGATGCTGTATCTTGTCCTTCTCTCTTCTGCACCCTTTGCTGTCCTTTGATACTTCGTTCCTGTCGGCTGGGCTGGTTCTCAAGCGCGTGCATTCGCTGGTGGAACGGGGACACGGCGCTGCCTAGAACATCCCGGTTCCTCGACGCCTTCTGTCTCACAGACGTTCCTCAGTGTGCTGTAAACATGGAGCAGGCATGGAGAGATCGCAACTCATCCAAAGCTTACAGTAAGGATAATCTCTGAGACTTCATATTTCAAGCTGAACGAAGACGCCAGACTGTTGCTTATGTTTAATAAACCTTGTTCCCATTCATCTTTGCGGAATTTCAGATATATATATATATATATAAATGAACTGTCCCATACCTTGCTATTCATCGCACATATATTTATTTTGCCCTGTTATTACAATCATTTAATTAATCTCCTTCACAGTCTGGCCCCTCCCAGTCAAAGACTGGATCTCCTAAAAGGATCTGCATTGGAATCGTAATACTCTAACCAAAAATTCATCACTAAACTTTCACTAGTACTATAACTAATATCCATTACTGCACATTCCTCTCCATACAACTCGTCCATTTCCAACAGCATATTTTTTTAATGTTTTTAAACTGTATTTTTGATTACATTTTTCTGTCTCTGTCTCATGGCTCAGTACATCGTGTTTATATTGTCAGATTGTCAGTGTTTAAATATCTTCCATATTTCTATTTCTGTTTATCACTGTTTTCCTGCACTATGATCAACGAGATCGTAATCTCATCTCAGAGTATGACCCATGGATCATACAACTGAAGATTACAATAAAGATACTTTTACTTGACTTTTGACTTGATTTGCCTTCATCTTACCCCCAAGGCTATAGACATGCCCCCTTTTCAGGCCGGCTTCACGACATGAGGCAGCCCGCTCTTCTATTCAACGGTGCAAGGCTGTGTGCAAATGAAGATTCGGCCTTCGAGCGGCACGCCTGAATCGCCACACATCCCGGCTTTTGATACGCTCTCCATGTCATTCGCTAGTACAAAGACGGGAGTTCATCAGATCGCAACAGGATTCACAAGCGTGACCTGCACATACCTGCCGCAGTCCTTGGGGATTAGGTGCGACCTTGCCGTCGGTCGTCTTTCATCGCTCAAAAGGTGATGTTTGGCCATGCTTTGTGAAAGTTATAATATACGCTGTAATATGTAAAAATAGCAACGCAGTTAATCTAGTCTTCAGATGTTTCCGGAACAATAGATTGTGCTCGAAAGGAAGATCTGAGGATTAAAGCATTTGCCACAGACGGCTGTGATTTTTGTGCATTAACGCAGAAGCTGCATTCAAGTTCCCTTGCACCTTAAAAGTTTAAGGAAGGGTCTTCAGGTGGTAAGGCCAGACCTAGTAATGCAAACCTGGAGACCACCCTTGCCAGGCATAATGAGGCAAATTATCTCACATGAAAGAGAAGCTGTTTGAAAACAGAAGGCTGTCTGAATCAACATGTTTTTAAGGCAGATTTGAAAAGTAGGACAGGGGAGGCTGTGTTGGTGCCCCTCGGAGACATTCTCAGCAGTCATGGGGCATAACAAGCGAAGACCCATTCACCCCAGGGATCAGCTTTTCAAAGCTTAGGAGCTTCTGCTGAAGAAATCTCCATACATAATAATCTCGAGTTTATATTAAAAAACCATATTTACATAAAGCTGTTGCATCAGAGGAAAGCAAGCCAGAGAATTCAGCTAAGAACGTATTATGTATTTAACACAATTATGACACGTGTACAATCACACGTTGATACAAACATGATTTTGAGGATGCAGATGTGCTGAGGGCATATTTGGGGGGGTTCAACTAGAGACAGGCTATGTGGGCATGTGTGTTTAATGGCTGGAAAACATGGATGATTTAACTGACCAATGAAATTAATTCTACTGGTCGTAGCTTAGGTTGCACGGAGGTGCACTGGTTAGCACTGTGGCCTCACACGTCTGGGACCAGGGTTCGAGTCTCCGCTGTGATGGGTTGGCACCCCACCCTGGGTTGTTCCCTGCCTTGCGCCCATAGCCTCTGGGATAGGCTCCAGACCCCCCCATGTCCCTGAATGGGATAAGCGGGCACAGAAGAGAGATGGTTGTGGGTTCTTATGTGTTTGCATGTGAAGCTTATTCTAAAAATACTTAAAATAGTCATAAATAAGAAAAAAATATATAGAAAACCAAGTATTAACCATAAAACTTCTTGTTATTGTAATATATCGCCCTCATTGACGCTCCCTCTCCGCCTGACCCCCCGCAGGGTCGCCCTCGTCGATGCTCCCTTTCCGCCTGATGCGGTCACAGGGTCGCCCTCATCGACGGAACAATCGCAAAGTCATTGGGAAGCACCTGGGACCAGGTGTGCAGATCTGCTGGGAGGCCAGGGGATTGTGGGAGACGGGGGAGGGGCTGGGGATTGTGGGATTGTACGGATTGCCTTGATCAACCTGCAAGGAACAGCAACCCCATCAAGTAAAAAGGAATAATGAGATCTTTGTTCAAAGACCCTCACCTGAGAAGTTTATGCAGAGGACTGGAGCCTGAGTGAAATCAGTACATTTTGTGTGAACACTCACTCTTTGTTGTTCTACATCTGCTTTTCCTTCACCAACCCCCCCCCCAATACAGATCTGACTTCCACTGAAAATGTATTTGCCCACAGTGGTATGACTTTATTTCAATGCAACAGAGGCGAGGAAAAGTTTAAATAC
Organism: Gnathonemus echidnorhynchus; assembly: GCA_026776725.1. Lineage (NCBI taxonomy): Eukaryota > Metazoa > Chordata > Actinopteri > Osteoglossiformes > Mormyridae > Gnathonemus > Gnathonemus echidnorhynchus. The sequence continues at coordinate 7,941,887 of JAODJU010000050.1, read as the reverse complement.
AGATTATTTGATACTACGGGGATGTTCGAAAATAAGATGAATATAATCATGAGAGGCCTTCTGTAATACACTGGAGTACACAAACATTCCTTTAGAAAAATGTTATGGAGGGTACGTAAATTAGTGACATTACACTCTCGACCACATGATGGATAATTTAGTCTCAGAAACCCAAATCACTGCCATCATTCCTTCAGTCACTATAGCTAGCTGGTCCAGCTAGCGTGGGGGCAGAGTTGACAGCACGGCGGTATCGAGGTGCCCGATCTGTGAAAAATGAATCTGACGCGGTTAGGCGGCCAACTGGAACAGTGAGGCCCCCGTCTCACGACTGGCATGTCAGATGCCGCCCGAGCGATCTGGGAGTTAACGGGGACACTGAGTCACGTAGGGGCCCCCAAACAAGGCTCCCTTTCAGGGGGTCGCCCACGACATGCTGTCAGCTCACGCACGCGGCAGAACCGCAGACCCAAAGCAAACAAATGACTCCGAGCAGCTGATCTCGCTCTAAGAGGGGAAGTTCCCCCGTTAAGAAAACAGGAACATTTGTCTGCCATATGCTGCCCGGCACGACCATATTAAAAAAGCGCCTTTTAGAGACCCTTCTGTTTTCACTCGGATGTTTCCACCGCACCAAAGTCACGACATTCTCTACAAGAGTCATTTATCATTGGCTCAGTCTTCTCCTAAGAAAAAGCCCACAGAAAACCAAGAAGCCCTGTCAGAATGCAGAAGAGTCTAAGATGATCTATGCACATGACACCAGAACCCAACTGCACGCATTCATTCTTCATGCTACAGAGAAGTGCAAACACCCATTAACTGGTTAGTTGCTGTCTGATAATCGCTATGAATTTAATGTATTGATTGCCGCTAATTCAAAATATCTGGTGTTCGCTAAATTGACCATTCAGGATGTCAGCCTAGACGCTTGGTTCTTATTTTTCTCCGCAGACATTCTGAGGGACTGTGTTTATACAGGAATAGTGTAGATTTTTTTGGTGTTTCGAGAGGCTTTGAAGCCACTTATTAAGGGATCTTCCAAGAGGAAGGCTACCCGGCCGGGGGAATTGGATCCCTCAGGCATGTAACAGGAAAACTTTCTGAAGCACGGATTAGCCCCTCCTTTTCTCTAGGCGTTCCCCAGGCAACGGGGGAACTGGGGCACCCTTATAGCACTGTCCTATTCTACCCCATACATCCAGATTGGCTGGGGAGCACAGTTCGGGGGGGAATGAAGTGTGTCCACATGTTCTGCAAAACAGCAGGTCAGCACATTGAACAAACAAGGCCTTTAGACAAGGAACGGCAGTCTACCCTGCCCCTGCCATCCGATTACACTTTGATCCTCCCATGATCCTCTGGGGTAGGAGTCAAAAATCCGGCACATTACAAAAGCCCAGGATGCTAATTGTAGCAGGAGGTGTGTCAGAAAAGGCGAGCTGTCAGAATAGCGCATTAGCATTTCAATGTGGTTGGACACTGAGAATATCAGAGGCTACATTCATTCCATACAATTCTTTTTTCCTTCTAGAGGGTTCTGCGTTGAACCAGGGACCTTCTTTAGCTTGCTTGAGGTTGAGGTTCACTGCCGTAAAAAGTGCATCTGGCCTCTGTGATTTTCAATGTTTGAATATTTCGAGGGCTGCAGTTTCGACACTTGGTAGGAAAAACATAAAGTGCGATGTTTCTTTAATATCGAAGGTAATCAAAGATTTTCAGACATGAAAATCACCCCTTTCAAGTTAAGTCGACCCCAAAGAAAGAAGAGTTGCTTGAATACCGCGATCAGGCCCAGCTGGGTTAGACCATTGTAACCCGGACCAGCCTTGGCCGTGCAGAATAAGAATCTGAATGAAAATGATTGTGAATTTGCAGTACAACATGACTCTAATTGACTGAATTCCCCAAATTTATACTCGATTCAGGGACAGTCATCCTGTGCAAGCCATAGTGCAAACCAGTGAAAATATGATCATAACCACTTTTAGAATGGCAGCTGTTTCATTAAACTTATTAAATATTAAATTGCATGACTGAAATAATGATCTCAGAAAAATAAAATAACCTAGTATGTACTTAACGTGACACCCCCCAAACAGAACTGATGCCCACACTTATGAGTACATTATCTGTTATTTTTATTTTCTCTGTGTATTTTAGTTTTTCCATTAATCAAGACTAATTACTCACACTGACATCAATTTTTGGCTTTTCATTTTAAAAAGTTAATAATATTCCTGAAGTATGGTGCATGTATAACTGTTCGCTGGACAGACTCCTTCACATTCATCCTCGTGCTTTTTTTCCACAGTTAAGCAATTAATGGTTTCATTACACGAAAGGCTCAAGCTTGACTGAATCTGATGACGACTGTTAGATTATTAACATTAGATTTCATATCACGTCCAAGCAATTTTCTATTACTCTGCTAATGGTCCCAGTATTTATTTTTGGCAAATGAATTCCCACATAATGAATACTGTGTAATAATTGCATCTATTAGGGATCTGGAGAGAACATATGCAGGTATAATCAAGCCATCTGTCGGCTTGACAGAAGCACCGGGTCGTCTGCATTCACGGTCTGTGTTCAGGTACTTCAATCTGGACATGAAGGTGCGCGACCCTCTCAGGCCGCGCAACCCCGCTAGCCTTTGGCATTTCTTTCAATTATGCTGTCGATAAACCATCTGAGGGCTGCAGACCTGCAGAAAGTCGCGAGCGCCATCGCCCAGGTAGCTGAGGCGAGGTTGCTGTATCCTCGTGTAATTACACTGGGTACATGTGATGATAGCAAAACCGTGTCACGGGTTAGATCACCTGTACCTCTGTGAAATTTGAATCCTTTTGGAGTAACCAGTGCACCCAGACAATGGGCAATTTATATGTCAATAGAGCAGGTCCACTGATGCCTTCTTCCATCCACCAAAACCTGCAATTATCCTAAAAGGCTGCATTTACCTCACAATTGGTTTCTACCCGTGGTATTACGTGCTATTGATCAAGGCGTCTGCACTCAATTGAGTTTCCTCATTGGATTCAAACACTGGTAAGAATAACAGTGATGCGACACAGATCTTAATGATAATTTTATTGACATTAAATACATTTTGCTTCAGCCATTATTCTGGGCATTAATACGATCTTATTTTGTTATGCGTATCTGTGAGAAGTTTTCAGAACCTTTGCGTCACCCCGTTGAAAATTGTAGAGTTTACCTAGAAACGAGAAAACATTTTTATACCTCCATCCATCTTCCAGCTGCCTATCCAGCGCAGGATCCCCGTGAGTCTGGATCCTGTGGCAGCCAGCACAGGGTAGGGAACATCCTGGTTGCGGGGTCAGTAATTCACAGGACACACACTCACACAGTAAGGGCAATTTCAGCGGCACCATTCCGTCTAACCACATGTTTTTGGACTTTGGAAACCAGTGTCCAGAGGAAACCTGTGTAAATACACACCCCCCCATTAAAACAACCAACCTCACGAACAGTGGGAACTGAACCCACAACGCTGCGGGTGCATGGCTATAGTATAGTATTTTTTGTGTTATACACTATTTTTTTATCTATAATAATAACCATTTTAAATAACTCAAAGTATGCAACCTTGGATAATCATAATTATAAAAAATGTGAATAAATTAATAAAAGAATATTAATATGCAAGGCTGAGTGCAATTTTGTTATAGAAATGCACAGCTGTACTAGCCAAAGCGCAGTGGCTTCTGGGTAATTATTACGACCTCAATCACGATTCGTAAATGCATATGAGACGAAACAGATCAAAACTTAGATGTGCATCGTCCACCAGAAAGGCTTCTTGTGATTGATTAAAGACTGATGCAACTCTCCCTTTTTGCCACTTTCTCATCACATTTAAAAACAAATTAAAGGTGGAGAATGCGGACACTCTTGGCAACTCCGCCTGGCTTCTGCCTTTTCCTTGAAACGTTCCCAAGATGCCTGGATTGCGCTTCAGCTCGCTCCCAGCCTCCAAAGCCTGTGTGTAGCTGTTTGCCACCGGCTTGCCTCCAGCAAAACGATTCCCCTTCCAAGTTTTTGTGAAATTTTTAAGCGCGTCTCAAGGTGACATCATCGCCGGGTCAACTCCACGCGTCGGGAATTAATTCTGCCGGAAGTTATGGTGACACGGCTGTCACTTCGCTGCTGCCTTGTGATGCGGCCCGCTGGCGGCTTCTGGTGACGTTCCCGCTGTCCCCGCATGTAATTAATGAAAAATTATGCTTTATTTTCCATTTGCATAAGTACCAGTACATAGAGATGCATCCTTTCACCATCTTATTTTCCTTTGAGTCACAAGCAGTTTAGAGCAAAGCTTGGGGACCAAGCACACAGGCAGGCCATTTATCCGACACCCCCGGAGAATTTCGGGGGGGGGGGTTAAGGGCCTCGCTCAAGAGGCCAGCGGAGGTGTGTATTCTGCTGACGACGGGACTCGAACCGGCAACCATCCAATCGCAGGCACAGTAGCCTGAACCTGCGGGGCCACACACCTGCTCACAAGCGACTTTTACATTTTAATATTTTATTAACATCCCTTCTTCTACCTTGTGAACAAACATCACAACATCTAAGGTAGCTGGACCACCTGGAGGAAACTCACTGCCGTTAATAAATAAATCCCACCAGAGATTGAGTCCTCGCTCGCGTTCTATTTTCGATGTCGCACCACGGTCTCGGCGACGGGCTTCTTATAAATGAGAGCGATTCGCACGCGCATTGCCATTAATTAAACAGATCGCTCCCGCGTCGAGCGGCGCTGCGGCGAATGAGGAGTTTGATGGATCGTGTGTTTGCCGTCACGGTGCCACCCTTGTATTAGCAAACCCGGGAAGATTGATAGCAGCCAGCGTGCGGTGAAGAGACCCCACCGCGTCCCCTTCTGTTCCACCATCTGAATCTGCATGTTTGCGTCTAATTGATCGCTGCTCGCCACCATATATTTTTGCCCCCTGACGGAATCCAACACTCGCACTCTCCAGCTCCTACATACTCCTCCGGGGAGACGACCGTGGGTCTGTTTACCGCCCTGCGAGGGGTTTCTGTGCTAAACCACGCAGGGGCTGTTCCAGCAGTTTGCCGACAACTCCTCCGCAGCGAAGTGAGCCAGGTGATTCGTCAAATCCTTGCTTCCTTTGCCCCGCTCATCAATAACGGCACAAGCTAAGTTACGGCCTCTTTCCACAGTGACAGAAGTGATACACGGACACATGCTATGCTAAACTTCCACTGCCCCTCGTCATCTGCGAGCGAGAGCCGTTTGGGTCACAGAGGCGCGGTTAAAGGCCCATTTGAGTTCGCTGAGCTGCCCCATCTCTGCCTCGGAGCTCCTCAAAGTCCCATTTGGTGCATTCCAGGTGCTTTGCTGGTTTAATACTGCCCTGACACATCGCAAAAGGAAAGCCGTTGGCAGGACCACGTCAGAAAGCCAAGGATCACTGGATGCACGTTAATCCTGAATAATGAACCTGGCATGGTGGATGACTGCTTCCCTGGGCAGGGGTTAGCGTGAGCGGTCAGCTTAGCACAAAGACCTGCCATCCTCCTGGACTCCAAAATAAACCCCTTAACAGCTTCCCTACGCAACACTTCTGTGTATACCTGGGTATTGTGTAGCTTATATTCATAATACCTGTGTGCACAACTGAGCGATTTCTTTCTTTTTTCGTCAATAAATGGTACAAGATACAATAAAAATAAACTGATCACGCTAAAAAAAAAAAAAAAAAATTAAAAAATAAAGCAAAAATGTGCATTCAACTTTGTATTCATGTGGTAATATAGTAACTCAAAAGGGAGGGAGTCACATAGGAAATGACTGCTTCTTTCAAAAGTCATAAATCACAATGCTTTTTTTAACATTGATAATGTATTGAGATTTTGTTGTCATTTTGCAAGCCTGCGTACTAATTTGCAAGTAATAGCTAGTAATCCATTCCAACAATGTGCTCATTCCCGGAATGTACTGTACTTCATTTTATCCTCTGCCTTGCGTGCCAGTATAAAACACTGACTAAAACAAAGATAGAGAGTTTTTTAGACAGCTGAGAGTGCTTTTATTGACAGTTAAAACTTCCACAAGTCATGAATATTTTGTTGCTTGCATAAAAACCTTATCAAACGCAAAATTCAGTTTTATCCACTAATACGTCAATAATTCAGGTTGTGTGCTTCCCTCAAAGGTACGACAGACCACATTCAACATAAATGAAATAAAATTATTTAAAGCATTCACACATTCTGCACTAAGTCATCTGGACCCAGTATTAAAATTCAAAAGTATTTTGTTAAATTCTAAGATGGTTAAGTCTGACACCAAAGATATCATTGCCTAGGAGAACTAACGTGTGGCTAGAGAACACAAGTGTCCATGAACTAATATTTCATGACTTCTAGGGGGTGTTGTAGCTTAAGCTGAATCTCCGTCACTACTGGAGTGTAAAGCCGTTTGCATGCGGTGCAAGGAAGCTCAGTTAATCACAGAAACAGTGATTGCCGTGAGGTCTCAAACAGGCAGGTGTGCAGCGTTCATACCGCGCACATTTGGCGTGACTTAATGTTTCAGACAATCTTGCACTTAACCTGTGTCTCTCTCACTGGCATCCACTATCCCTTACTGTCTCCTCTGTACAGCTTCGGTAAGTTTGGTTCATTCGAAGTGAAGAATGTCAACTCAGAATGAAATATATATATATAAAAAAACACTCAAATTCTCCACAGAAGAACCATTTCCTAAGTCACCTTAATGAATAATATAACACACCACGATTTTATCTACTTTCAGAAATCCATATGACAGGCTTCTGTTTAAATTATATCTTCATTCCAATGTGGCCTTTTTATTTATTGATAGTCTGGGTGCCCATATGTAATCTTTTTCCTGGACTTCTCTTTTTTGGGATCTAAAAGTGTCTGAAATGTCCGGGATTTCACATGATTTCACGTTGACTTCTTACAGTCTACAATCTGCTCTCAGTGTGTATATTGGCATCGCTCTGACGTCTCTCTTTGCGCCCTTCTCCCGGTCTTCCGCAAAGCAAAATACGGTCACCCAGGTCTAAGTACAGAAATAAGCAGCGACTGCATGTCTTTGGACATCTTGAGGGGACCCACACGACGCAGGGAGAACACGCAAACTCCACACGCGTGGAGTGCAGGCTGGATTCGGCCCGACGGTGAAATAAGACACTTCACCACATAGCTGCTAAACAGCAGAAAAGTGTGGCCAGAAAAATGACCACGGACCTGATTCAGCACCTCCGAGGCCCTGTCTCACCTTAAAATGTACTTCGCAAAGTTGAAATTTACGGCAGTGCTGCAGCCAGACGCCAGCTGTATCCAAGGTCAGTGCTCAGAAACACATAACCTGGCGCAAGGAGCATAAAATCTCTACGCTGGAGTAATGGAAAAAGTTATATGGTCTGATGAGTCATCTTTCACCATTTTTCCTACATCGGGGCGGGTTTGCTTTTGAAAAACGCCACGACGTCTGTTGGTATGGACAGCCATCTTGTGGGAGTCATTAGATCCAGTAATTGCTATTTTGATTTACTTAAAGTTACGTTTTCCTAGTATTAATGGAAGTCTATTTTATGTTTCTGTAAGGAAAGTGATTTATCATGTCAGCCTCTTTTACTCTGAATAAAACATTATACATATCTTAAGCATTCCATGATAATTCATGTGTATGTGTAAATCCGTGGTGTCCAGAATTCCAAGCGATCCCCTTTACTTTTTCAGAAAAAGGACCTTCTGCGATCGAAAACTATCAGAGAAATGGAACGTATTCAGCTTGCAAATACGCACACCTGCTCACAAGTCCCCATGTCATGTGTGAAATGTTTTAAATAAAAACCGTGATACCACTGCAGGGTTCTTCTACGTGTGGAAAAAAAATCACAATTCACACCACCGTCGAAAGTAATCAGGGGATCTTTTCAGGCTGTCTACTTGCGTATTTCCTTAGCAAAATATGGTCTGAAGTCTCCCAGCAAAACTGTTCAACTAATATTAGGTAGCATTTACATTTATTTTGTCCAAAGTGACGTACAAGTGAGGCGAATAATACATAGCAGGCAGTCAGTGAAATATGAGTTCTGCTAGTTTAAGTTGCCAGCAATTTACCAGGAACAAATGCGATATAGTTATGGAGTAAGGAACCTAAAATCAGAAAAGACATACCGATAAATAACACCAAGGTAATCCAGTAAGAACTAAGTCTTAGTGTGAGGTACGGAACCAGAACATCTAGCTATGGGATGTGAAACATATCAGCAGAAAAGTCAGTCAAGGTGACGTTAGTTGGGGTTACTTGAAGGTTGTTGATGAACAGCAATCCTAAGGCCTTGTTATTGATTTCATTCGGAGATCATTTCAGGACTCGGCTATCTAAAGAATATTTTGACTTGCAGTTGAACTATGTCACTATGACTTCAGGTTTATCGTCGATCTGAAATGTAAATTTTAAACCCACTTCAGCAGTTGGTTAATCCTCTCCTGTGCTTCGCTCCATCGATCCGCCACTCCCCCCGCTACCCGAAGAGGAGTCCTCACGCCAGAAAGTACCTACCACTACTCCTGACTGTCGGATCGGCGGTGACGGCGCGTTACAGCGCGTTGCACCCGCGACAGATGTTCTACCGCGAATAGTATCATGTAGCGTCATTTATAACGTTAGTCACTCTGGCGGATTTTACAGGCACGTGGTTTTATTGATGTGGGGACGCCAGACCCCAACGCTCGCGGAACAGGGACGGAGAGAGCTGGCCCTTATGAAGCCTCCCTCACTAACTACACAAGGGGCATCCGACCTGGATTTTGTTTCATCTGTCTCAATCACTATTTTTTTTTGATGGACTTGTCTGATAATCAGGTAATCGCTGTCCTCCCCTCTTCCTCCTTTGAACACACGTAAGAAACTGAAATGTCGCCCCTAAAGCAGACCTGTGTGCATCGATAGGTGTACATGACAGACGTTAGCAATGTAGCATCTAAGAAACGCATATTTGCGTATAATGTAAACACCCCACAATCATACTCTCGTGTTATTCAGCTGAATTGGCTTTCATACAGCTCAGGGTCTTTTTCGAATTAAATGGAAATGGTGTCTTATGTCACCTGTATTATGACACATCGCCTACAGGGCGTGGATCACACCTGACGTAAACACACAAATATGAAAGCCGGCCCAAAGTCTATTCTGGCTTGGCAAACATCGAGCGCTGCACTACCTAATGCACAAACAAGCATCCATTTTATCCGTTGTGGAGCAACATAAGCATTATTATTACCTTGAAAAACAGGAAAACATTGTCAGAACCCTTTTTTGTTTTACCAGAATGCAAATTACCTGTACGGACAATCACAAACAGTCAAGTGAAGTCAGGTTTATTTATCAAAGCACATTTTAATACACCAGAAAAAGTAGAATCCCATCAGACAGTATGGGCTTATTTAATATTATACAAAATAAAATTCTTACAAGCATGCAGTGTAAATACAGTGGCTTTATGGCATATTAGTACATTTTGCAAGCATGTGGTTGTATTATAGGGGGGACATATTACAGTTAAAGCTAACATAGGATAGCATAGTGTATCATATTTCATACCCCATATTTCAGTTTTAATTCAGCTTGACAGCCTGTAGCAATGTTGCAAGCAAGCTGTAGTGAGTCAAAAGATCACATTGATATCGTATTATTGAATTGGCATGGAAAGGGAAGATTTAAAGAGCTATGACGATTACGCAAAGCACAACGAACGTGAATTTGAGTTATTTTCAGAGATGTCGCCTTCATTTTGCTCAAAATGTGTCTATCTAGAGGAAAACCTTTCTGCAAGCAATACTAGGGTTTTGATAATATATGATAATATATATATATATATATATATATATATATATATATATATATATGCAAAGGGAACAGTGTAATCCAAAGTAATGTAAACAAATCCGTGTAAGAAAGTATCAGAATCATAATCAGTATGTGTGTACAGTACTGGGCAAAAGACTTAAACATCTAAAGAAAATGATGTTTGAATGATTCTCAGGCTGGTGTATAACTATGATATGGTGTCTATCAAAGTGTGTCAGCTTAGTCATTTCAAAACCTCTCCTAAGGTCAAAGGTCACCCCAAGATTTGCATCAACCATCTAACACACACATGCATTTTTTTTACTTGACTTGGCTACTACCCCATCTTGTTTGGCTAATCAGTGCCTCTCTGAGTTATTTAACTAATTAAGCTAATTAATAAATTGAACTGGTGGTGAAATTTAAGAAACGCAGTGGGGTGGGTGAGGCACCCCTGAGTAGAGGTTTGGGAACCACATCAGGGGTGTAGGACATTTTCATTCACGAACCCCCCCCCTCCCCCCCCAAAAAAATAGACTTTTGTTGCCCCCCCATCAAACTCTCAACTATGCCACTGGTATATATTATATTATGTATATGTTGTACATTCATGTATTGTGTAAAATTGTTTTAAAGCAAGATTTAAGTGCAGGGATAAAAAATAAATTGTGTCAGATTGAATATATATGCATTTCATTATAATGTTGCTAATGTATAATTAACATGATTTTCTTTTTCATTTGACCTGCGATTTCTCTGACGATGTCACATGCACTTATTCATCCACCCTTCTGTTATACATTGTAGTATAACCTGCAGTATAGTAAATCCTGCATGTTAGTAGGCGGTTTTGTTAATGGAGCACATTTATGCATGAATAATACTCACAGCACATACAGAAAGACACAGAGAATTCCAGAACTGTGAGTATTATTGTGGGTGATTTAATCTGAACTCAAAATTTAATTTTTGTTATTTGCTCTTATTTATACCCTTATATTGATGCTGATGCTGATGATGATCCTTAGTATCTAAATATTCAACAGCACATTGTCTAAGTGACGCAGAAATAACTTAATAAAACATGCAAACATGTGCAAGAAGTTTGCCAGATTACAAAATGCCATATTCTATATTATTATTATTATTATTATTATTATATGCATTAATTAACCTATAGGAAAATATGACATACCAATCTGACCAGTACCTCTCAAAGTAATGCTCTGTTTTAAATATCACTGCCCTGTTTTCCGTACACAGCAAGCTAAATAAAAGAAGACTAATCTATCTCAGCTCAGCCTGCTTGGCGCCCCGTTCTGGGTCATCCCTTACCCTGCCCCCATCGTATCCGGGATATGCGCCACCGACCTGTATAGGATAAGTGGTATGGAAGACGAATGAATAAACTTGATCTCGGGTTTATTTCGAGGTTGCCGTAGATCTTTCTTTCCTGCATTCTAGGAAGACTAACACAAAAAGAGGCTGCTGTTTCATTTACTGCCAGCGCTGGTTTCGGGAAACCGGGCGCCGCTTCCCCGTTACCTTTTTAAAATAAATATTCGCAAATGCATTTAACAGTTGTCATTTGGAAATTGAAGTCACAATGACAGCCGAATAAAGACAAGGAACAAAAAAAAAAAAAACAGTTAAACATTTTTTATCGGAGCCAAGCCTGAAAGATGTCTCATGAACTTGTATAATTTTGACGATTATATCTGTTACGGTGCCCTTGCTAGGATTCAGCACTTCTGATTTCACGTGCTTGCCTTTCTTTAAATCTCACATTAGCTATAAAGGAGCAGGGGGAGGGAGAGGCGTTTTGGCACGCAGTCAGATTAGCAAACAAGACGGGGGCGTCTCGGAAAATGCCCACAGGTGTCAGTGAGTGACAGTAAGCTGGGATCGGGGGGAAGGAGGCTGGGCAGCCCCGATCCGGAGAGCCCAGGGTGACATCTAAACGCCTTCCTCTCCAGCAACTGTTATGGACAGAAGCAATTTGGGGCGAGATCTGGCTCTGTTTGCTCCTCAGCCCCCCCGGCCGGGAACCGAATTAAACCGCTACTGTCATATATTCACTTTATTAGCGAAAATGTGACACATCGGGGAATAACCATAATCGTGCTGTAAATGAAATATTGTCAAGAGGGTCGTTATGGATGCTGATGTTCTCCTAATGTGTGCCAGGGCGGATTCGGGCACTAAGCAAAGTAAATAAACTGCCATTTTATCTGCAGGTGTTTGCCTTTCATCAGTTGTCTTTTAATATCGCCGTATGTCACAGAGGAAAATCACGACATAAATAATTGAAGCAACGGCAGTATTGGATGTTTACAGAGTCTGAAATGTGCGATCCAGACTTTAGGGGGCATTAATGTACACAGGAAGTTCATTTACTTAGACAATGAAGTTTAGCCTATATTGAATGTGTTTGAATTCATATTTATATAGATAGACAGATAGATAGATAGATAGAGTGGGCCTGCTGTTTTTTTTTCTAATTATATCTATATGTCATTTTATTGTATTCTTTTTGCTGTATTTGTAAGGAAATGCTCACATGTTAAGCTATGGGTGTCCTCAAAAACAAAAAGCAAAAGCTGGCAAGCTTGAAAAGCGGCAACGCAGAGACATTAAATGAATTAATATATGAAGAAAATTTCTTCCTCAGAGAAGTATTTTGTAAGCAAAAGCTAAATTTGTCGTAAGCAACGTGCTTCAAAATGCAGAAAGTGAGAGCTGAGAGAGATGGGTATATAGAGGTGTCGGTCAGTACCGGTCTTGGCGCCCCCTGTCTGAAGCAAAGTGAAATTAGCTGGCATGTCTGCGCCCCCTTAGAAGCTGGCGCCTTAGGCAGCCGCCTGTCACCTATGGGATTGACCGGGGCTGGTGTCAGCGACCTGTGGACTGATTGATTGATGGTGCGGACCCATCAGGGAAGGGTCAAGTGATCGATGGCCTGTGTTTGTACAAGGGGTCCCCCCCGGAGAGGTGTCTCGTGTCATCCGGCAAAACGGAGCTGGCCCGTGGGGATCTGACCGGCCATCTGTGGGAACAGGACCACTCACTGTCAGATGAAGAAATCGTGCGTAATTAACGCTGCTGCTTGCAGCACGAATTCCCTGGAATTAATGTTAAATAATTCCTTCCCAGAGTCTGCCTGCCATCTAAATTCCCATGATGCCCTCTGTTTATATATAGATGCCAAGGTGTGTAGCGAAACTTAATAGTTACCCACAATGCACCTGACTGTTGCTTCCCTACATGAACTCAAAAATATTTTATTTGTTTTTTTTAAATTATTATTTCTTGGTTATTTATTACTTTGTTACTTTCAATGTATTTCTCAGTCTGTTTTCGGTGAAGTCTACATTTCTATGCAGATGCAGATGTACTGTCTTGATTGCACATTGACACTATCACTGAGTTCAAGATCCACTTGCGTGTCTCGACCTCCCCGTCTGAATTCTCTTGAATCCCCTGCCCCCCACCCCGATCGATCCTCCTTCCTTCATTTAGGAAGCCCTGTTCACGGGGATTTGCAGAGGTTTTAACGTTCGACGCCCCCCCCCCCCCCCCCCCGCTCGTAACACTTCGGAAAATTCCGTCGAGGGGCGGCAGCCCTTGAAGAGCTGGGTCAGCGGTATACAATCTTGTACTTTAAAAATCGATGCTCCTGCAAAGGTTTTCTGAATAAAACATGTACAGCCAAAGTGCTTTATTTCCCACCGAGGTTAGGTTTTGCCGGTACATGTGCATATTTTTATTGATTTTAAACACACTGAAGACTTCCCACGTGGTTCCATATTTGTACTAGAGTCAGTACATTGAGACATATCTGCTCGCATAAGGTGAAAATAAAACCAACAGGTCTTTTTAAAATGCTCGTGTCTGTTTATTATTGGAAACAGTGTTTCTGTACTGCTGGAGTGGATCAAAGTAGGTTAAGGTAGGTCTTAGGTCTCGTAATAAAAAATAAAAGAACAGTGTCTTTAGTTCAAATGGATGTACTGTACTACTTAGTGCTTATATAGGATTCCAAAGAAAATGGGCATCCCATCCTGGGTCTACCCCTCTGCTATGCCCTCTGCATATGATTGGATCCAGCTAAACTGTGATCCTGAACGGGATCGGCATATGGATGGATGGATTGTTTTTTCAACTACTAAACACAAGTACACAGCTTTTTGAGGGAAAAAAGCTTCTTACGTTTAATTCAATTTGTATTCCATTTTAAATACTTGTCTTAACATATCCTCCAGCTTGGAATGCCATTGCCAATGTCACAACAGAAATTAATTATCGCAAAAGAGTTTAAACGTCAGATAGTTATTAATTAAAGAGGAATGCGCCGTATCTGTCTGATTTGATTAATAATAGAGGGGAGACGAGAGAATCGTGTAGTTTCTTTCAGCGGAGCCTGACTGTGTTTTTACACCAGCTGGCATGGTTTGAGTCTCGCGCTGGAAAAGTACCATTCTCCCTGCAACCCCGCTCTGCGCTTTTGGCTGCGAAAGCGACTCATCTCCAGCCAAGTCTGCGTGCCGAAGTGACAGCGGCGATTTCCCCCATCTGCAGAAACATAACAGCCCGCGCACACATCTGCTCCGACGCAGCCCCGTTCCGATAAATATGCATAAACTCGTCCGGCGAAGGACGGAGGGGGGAAAAAATAACGGAAATGTCACCTGGGCCGTATCTGCTGCGGATAAACGGCGCCGTCCGCTTTCGTGGCTGGCCGTGTCGAGATCTCTAGATGTCGTGCTGAGGAGGCAGCCAGAGTTTTGAGGCTCGTAAGATGATGTCATCAGTCCTTCCTGCAAACTATTGCTGGCGTGGCTTACGATCGAGCTGTTGAAATATTAATGAAACAGTTGCTAGCCTGTGGGGGGCCATGCATATGTTTAAAGTCATTATGCACTGCGAGGTGAGCAGGGGAGGGATGTCAAAAAGTTTTTAAAAAGTTTGGGGATAGCGCGGTCATAGAAATGCCATAGTACTCACTCTAGAGAAGTATCTAGAGAATATCTACACTGATCTGGAACACATATGGAATGAGGAACAGATGTATTGAGTGGGTGGGCTCATCCTCCCTAAGATGTCTAACATGCCCCCAAACCTTTCAATGAAAAAAAGAGCCTATTTCTACAAAAAAGATTACTCACCAGTTCTGCATCTCGAAATGTTATGCGACTGGTAGTAAGCATAACGTTTTTATTTTATTTTATTGATTGCAAGCCTAGGGTCATGTTTGTTGATCTTTAATTTAAAGTTGGCGTTAGATGGAGGCTGTTGGGCCACGCCGCAGCATTCCGGAAAAGTAAAATGTCTCGGGGTTGCAGTAAAACTTAACCGAAACGCAAAGGTCGCTTCGATTCTGCCAGACGCTGCTCGTCACTTCAGAGGACGCTTCCTCAGCCGACCACAGCTAGGCAAGTTTAACTGTTTTTTTTCCCACTTGTCACTGTTGATACGGATCCAGTCACCTCTGTCCATGTACTTCCTTTGACGTGCGCATCACAAGATGAAATAAAGCACATATATAAATAAATAAGCCACAATAACAATGCTTATAGCAAGGTTTTGGGATTTTTTTTTTCTATCGTATTTTTAGCTCTCAGATGTTTTCCTGATGCCTGGCAGTCGACAGTCACTTCATTCTCTGGGGAACGATGCTGTTAACTTCAAATTGCACTTGGGATGGTTCTGTCACAGTGCCAAGGATGTCTTTCATTTGAACTAGGCCAAGGTTATGGTATTAGGCTGATAAATGATTTGCAACAAAGACTGTGGCTCTCCAGAATATCAGGCAAGATCATACATAATAAATCTCCTTCTTGTCATCTAAGTATTACTGTATTCCTTCTACATATTATTGAATTTTTCCTTGCTGATCTCATGTTTCATGAAAGTTGGGAGATGGGAGATTCCACAGAGAATTAAACCATTCTGGACAGTTCTGTGTATACCTGTGGAGTGAGTAGATTGGTTGTGCACCTTCATGACTTCAGTGACTCTGGACGGTTTTCCAAAAGTTGCTGGTTGGTCTGGGTTTAGCGCAGCAACCTGCATGACCCAGGGTTACAAGTTACAGTACATTTGCCAAGTGAAGAAAAAGGCACAGATTAAATAAAACCCCTTTTGTTTTACCAAATACCCGCCCTGGAGTCATTTTCCCTGCATATTGTGACAATAATTTAGCTGTATTTTTAATAATTGAAACATTATTTACTGTATTAGAAGGCAAATTTGCAGGATAAGCTTTCAAGGTAAGTTCAAATAAGATTTGAAAAAATATCGCTAAAGCGAACAGTATTTTTAGGAACTGGATCTTTCTTAGTGGGCAAAGTGACAATGTGATCATGGGTTTTGTGTGGACATGGGTGTCTGATTCAGATCCTGCCCTCACATCGTCCCCACGGTGCATCCCTTCCAGGCAATATACAGTAACTCCTTCCCTTCAACCCACCCCGCCTCAGCATTTTGTGGCTCGTTGCTCACGACAAAGTTATTTACAACATATTTCTCTGAAAAAGCCAATTTCTTTTCTCTTCTAGTTAATCTGGCTGTTTTACCAGCATAAACACATATGCTGAAGACCAATTAAAGTGGTACACCCCCACGCAGGTTACGCATGGCAGCAACGGGAAAGCCTTTAATCAAAAAGAAAGCAATTTGGCTTCCTCTAGCAGATGAATTCCGACCCCGGGTGGCTCTGATAAAATATTCATCTGGCAAAGCCTTTTAAGATTTCTGAAAGTTAAGTATCAATTTAAGGTCCTTAAGATCTACTTTTGGTGCCTTTCAAATCCTCGACTGGTGGGATTCAATAAAAAAAAAGTCTGAAAGTAAGAGAAAAGCTAGAGGAGGACATCTAAGCGGAGAAGGGATCGTTCCTCCCACGGCTCAGATATCATCTGCTGCTCCTGTGTTCTGAGTTTCTGTTTGGCAGGATCAGAACAGCACTGGGATGGCATGCATTGCGTCTCGCCCCCTGTCCTCTACCCTGTTCTTCCTGAGCTGAAAGCCAGCTTGGCAGGACCCTGCACTGGAATATCAGTTACGAAAGACGGGTGGATGATTATCCTGAATGCCGCTGGACTGACTGACAGTTGGAGCGCATGCTGACAATAAACTTCAGTGAGATATTCTCAATCATACATAAACCATATCTTTATAGAACAGGTTGTTTACATCAACACTTACTGTTATACAGTAAAGTTTGGACACGCCAAGCCGTCTACTAAGGAGAGTGAGAGTGTCACATCACGTGACCTGGTCACCTGACCTAAACACAGTAGTGATGGTTTTGGAAGAGTTTGACCAGAGAGTGAAGGAAAAGTGGCCAATGAGAGCTCAGCATATGTGGGAGCTCCTGCAGGACAGCTGGAAAAGCATCCCAGGAGGCCACCTCATGGAACTGGGGTAGAGGAGACAGTAGGGTCAGCCAGTCCCTGGGACAACTGGGGTTAAGGGCCTCACTCAAGGTGGGATCGCTCTGCCGAATCAGGGATATAAATGAAATATTGCAATCCACTCAACATAATGTGAGATATATCAGAGTTCAACAGAGGAGAGCTTGATGGTGTGTGTCTCGCTGGCACATCAGTGATCAGGACAGCAAATCTTTGTGGTGTATCGAGAGCCACTGTATCCAGGGTAATGCCAACACACCACCACGAACGACAGACCACACCCAACAGGATAACTGTGGACACAAGAGGATGCTGTCTGAAAGGGATGTCTGGGTGTTAACCCAGATAGTATCCAAAAAAACATAAAATCACAGCTGCCCAACTCACTGCAGAATTAAATGCGCACCTCAACTCTCCTGTTTCCACCAAAACCTTTCACTGGGAGTTCCAAAGGGTCGATATTCATGGTTGGGCCGCTATCGCCAAACCTTTGGTCACTCATGCCAATGCCAAACGTTGGGTTCAGTGCTGCCAGGAGAGTTACGGTGTGGAGACGC
>JAODJU010000050.1:7882505-7905390 GCA_026776725.1 Gnathonemus echidnorhynchus | reverse complement strand
GGGTAGGGGGTAGAGGGTAGGGGGTAGGGGGTAGAGGGTAGGGGGTAGAGGGTAGAGGGTAGGGCCCACCCCGGGCTGCATGCCAGTGGCTCTCACACTCACAGACACATTGACCCAAACCACCATACGCGGCAAGGAGGAGGACGCACATTCTGCACGGTGACCCCGTGGAAGGCGGGAATACCATCCAGCAGCCCTGGATGTGCAAGATGCTAATTCCATCTGCTAAGCTGCTAATATTCTATAGGAGAAGATTCCACAGAGAAGAAAAAAAAATACCATTTTCTTTCATGAATTAACCCAAATCAACCGCACAGCTGGGATTCTAATATGACCATGTAGCTACATTGTACATAACTAAAAACAAACACTGAACCGCCACTGTGGCATCGTGAGCTGTAATGTTACAGGCTACCGCGCTCTCCAGGTAATGACATCATCAAGGCACGCGTAAGTAGAGCAGAGCGAGAGGCATGTGTGGGAGCCAGAGGAGCACAATGGACTGATATGGAGTGGATTTGTATTGCTTCACATTTAATAAAGTGCTGAATATTCAGAGGAACCAGTCACCCGACCTTGTATTCATGACAGGCACTTATATGGTCTGAGAAGTCTTTAACTGCTGTGACCCCCGCTGGTCACATTTGAGACAGTCTGTGTAAGTGCGGTGTAACGCATGTGAAGAACACGCGGGCTTCTTCTTCCCCATGTGACAGATGGCCGCAGTGGCCTGGGGCCTCGAGCTCGTGCACCTACAGCACGCGGATTAATGGGATGCGGTTCCCGTGTCGGCCCTGCGGTGTCATCCGGCATCCGGGGGCGGCTGCCCAGGCTGATCCGGCGTCGGCCGAGTCCCCAGAAACGGGGCTGATCTGAGATCAGTAGCCACATCGGTCCAGGGGCTGCCTGCTCCCTGAGGACGCAGCGACGGACGCGGGTTATGCTGCGATGTGTTCTTCAGCAAAAGCAACTGAGATTAGATGGATTCAGATCCTTCATATTGGGAACGCTGACAGCAAAATATGTCACTCAGTAAAAGTGACATCATAAAACAACATATCTTTTGTCCCTTTATTTTGACAACGTGTCAAATGCATGTAGTTTTCAAAAGATGCAAAGGTCTATTTTGGCGTGATAATTGTTATAATGAATTTATTTGAAAACTGGGATTCTTTGTGATGTGAATCTTTCAAAGAATACACGCAGTTCCAGTTGGGTAAGCGAGCCCATCGACTCTGAACAGCTAGGACTACCAAATATGTTTGCTTCCTTCCCCTAGATTACAATCCGAGCAAATTCTCAAATAAAACCCTTCTTTTTGTCCGCTACTAGGTTGATAGTCGGTTTATTCATTCTGACGTTCAATTACTTTAATTCCCAATAACAAAGTTCTTATGTAAAAAAAAAATTAGGCAACAAAGAAACAACACTGAAGCAAAAGAGTGGAATAAATTACAAAACTGAATCGTATCGACTTTCAGCTCAAAATCTGAGACCTGGCACTAATGAAAAGCCTGTACGCTTTAATTAAATTTAAATGACAAAGTAAATAATTGCTTGCATTTCAAGCAGGACATAGCCTGTGCTGATGAGGACCCTGTAACAACTTGTGTTGCTTAAGTGGTAAAGTTTGAAGATTAAATACAACTCTCCTTAGAGCATTTGCATTACGTAATTGTGTTATAATGCAAAATGTTATCATTATAAATTCATAAGTAAATTAATCTGCTTTGCCAATGCGACTTCATTATATTTTCTCATTTTTCTTTACTAATAATGTTTGCGCATTCAAGAAAAATAACATCCTGATTAAACGGGTTTGTTAAGATCCACTTGTACTGAGGTCTAAATAGCATAATTGATTGCAGGTGTGTTATTAATTTATGATGCCATCTAAAATCCCCTGCAGACAAAGAAGAGTGTGTCGCAAAGTTCGAACGGGAGGAGAACGCAACTGAAACAACTAAAAACTGATGCTTTTAAAAAAAAAGTTTCTAAATTTTCTTGGGATTAAGTCGGTTCTTGGGATTTTCATATTTGTTGACTGAGTGAGAGCAAGCAGCACATTCTCACCACGGTGGTTAATGTATTCTCTGTGCTTCCTGTGTTTACTGAAGCTTGGCTGAACATCCGTGTTTTCTCAAATAACCTATATTCAGTGTCTCAACCCATCATAAACCTTACGTATGTTTCAGGTAAATATGTTCCCGTTGCTGTTGTTTCAGAATTTGCCTCACCTAAAATAGTCTCGTGTCTACACTTCTGACTGATGGCTTCGAGATGGTCTCCTATGTAGAAGTCAGTTTTCCTTTACGCGTAAGTAACACCTCTTCCTGCTTAACTTTTTATAAACCTTTTAGTAAATAGAAATCACTAGTAATTAACTATATCTGATAAGGAACAAGGTTTTAATTACACAAGTATAACAAAGCTGACCCTGTTACATGCTACTCTTCATATATAAATATACACATATTGTAGCACATTGTAAAGAGGCCTGAGTTTTAAGCTTAAAGTCAGTGCATCATTCCAGTTAATTAGTAATAATTTCTCATTAGTGCAGTATTAATGAGCAGACGTGCAGCTTCTGGAGAGCCTGACTGCATTGTGTGTGGATTGTGCTCTTAATACAGCAGTTGTATCCTGATCCTCAGCATCTCTCACACACAGCCCTTCTGCACTGTAAAACAAAGGCTGTTGTTCTTTTCCATAATGGGCTAAAGTGTGTGAAAAGGCAGGATTGATTGTCTATTTACTTTCGTCAATCTCAGGTGATTACAATGATAAAGGATTCGTCCCTTTGCTACAGTCAGCACAGCTCTTTGTGTATAAACATTGGTACTCCAGGACCAAATCCATTACCATCACTGCAGGGCTGCTCTGATAAGGCAATCAATGACCTGCTTTAGAGCCCTTTAAGTACACAGAAATGCAGAGATCTGAATCCTTTATAAGTCAGACAGAGGTGTCGGGACAATGTTGTTGTGGTTCAACATGGGAACGCTGGTTACTGGCGAGACGCAAACACACAGTTCATTTCAATTTCACCCAGACGAAACTGATTCCAGGAAATTATAAAGCCTCACCTTCCAATACCGTCAGCTTTGGGTTGAAGTGACAATTGAGGTAGTCACTGAGAAAAGGTTGAATTCCTCTCCGGATAATTAACCGGAGCCATTTTTATTCACAGAGTAGTCAAAGGGAGCTGGTGGTTTGTTTACTGTACGGATTGTACAAAGTCGAACTGTCGCTTCTCAGCAGTCGTTTGGGTCTCAGGGGATATTCCTGTAATTCTGTTCAGTTAATTGTATTTTTAAAAGCCATGGATGCAGTCAGTATGAAGATAGAGTAAATTAGATCGATTATTCGCAAGGAATCCAGAAGAAAAGCATCTGTGGAAAAGGATTTGGACCACAGCTACACGACCGTTGAGACAAAATGTGAGCCGCATATTTCATTTTCACCTCAATGTTTATATAGTAATGTGGTTTCTTTATAAACACTTTCTACTGGAAACACAGCATAGTTTCACTCCATCCTTAAACTGAATGCATATCAGATAAGTAGCTTTGGATAGAACCCATGAGACATTTGTTATGGCATATTATTTGAAGGACTGCCTCCTGGTCTACTTTGCAATATATATTTGGACACATTTCCCATGGGACTGCTTGGGGATCTTGGCAAATGAGGCGTCTTGTAGGTGAACACCTGCTCTTCTTTCTGGCCAATCCCAAATCTACCCACGGGGAAGAAAAAAAATTAGGTCAGCACTGTCACCCGGGCTCCGTAACTCCTAATACTAGCGACACAGTCTATGCATCACTTAGGGATTCATATTAAACAGTCGTCAATTAAGCAATGTCTCCTTTATTCATTGTGGTGCCATCCCATATAACTCATTACAGGTGATGTGCAGACGTACAGAAGAAGTTCGGACACAATCATCCTGGAACTTTTCACGGACATCTCTTTCCGTTACTGACCATTTATTTGAAGCAACACTTTTTTTTTTTTTATTAACAATTTTGCAATGGAATAAATAAAAAAATCTGTGCATATTTCATTAATTTGCTTATGGCTGACAATAACGTCACCCACAGTTACTGAACTTTGGAGGAGATTGCTTTTCTTATTGAATATTGTCTGTGTTTACATTCAGTGTGCTAAATTAACCTTACTGTCTAGTAATGCCCTCCCAGCTTACTCAGAATGAACTCATTCTTCAGCGAATAAAGCCAAGAAAATCCAAACAAAAGTGGGCCTGGGAGGATGTACTTGGCCAAGCTGAAGAAGCATCGCTGCACTGCAGTTAGCCTGCGAGTCGTAAACGCTCACGCACCGTGTCATTTAGAACGCGCCGACGGAGACCGACCGCGCACATGGAACGGAAAACTCCACAGGACAAACCCCTGAAGGGGCCCAGCGGTGTTTACTTTAAGCACTGAACCGCGTGATTTATGACTCCGAATAAGTGAAGCATTAGCGACGGTAAAAATTTGAATAAGGATTCATAAATTGGATTGGCTTTCATGGGACCATATCGTCCAACATCACTCACATACACAAAAAGCACTATTCCACTATAAAATAGTCCAACACAATACGAGATACATCTCTCATGTATCTGACAGTCCATTATAAATTGCAATACAACTATTTTACTACGCTAGCTATTTAATAGTAACTTATACTAATATTTACTATTGCTGTTTCTAACTAGATAACACTGCACTTTTGTAGATAATGTGTCACCAGTATATGGTGTGGGTTGTTATTTTTTTTAACTGAGAAATAGCTGATGATTTAGTAACCAGTTATACCAACATGCTGGTCCCCATAATTGCACATCATTTCTTAGAATTAGTTATTAAGGGGCACTTGTGTTCCATAAAACGTGAAATAATGTTCATAAATTATTTCTTTTCTTAATGACTTCCTAGATAGGAAAGGAAATTGTCTCATATTAAACAGTTTTACAAGGTTATAATGACAACATAAACAGGTGTTTGTTTCCCAGTGAAACCTACCAATTTACAAATAATTAAAATGAAAGTCCACAATTAGAGAACATAAACTCGGATTAACATTAGTGTCATGCAAACGGTTTATCTGCGTAGGTGTTATGAATAACTGGCCTTATATATTTATTTTTCAATTGCTACTGTGCCAATGCACTTTAATGGGATTTAAAAATGTTTTTTAGTTGTGGTAAAACTGAAACTGAATTTGGAGAATAATGCTTAAAAGTGAAGCAGGACGAGCAGCAGTGTGGTGAATGCTGAATGGTGCATGTTGAAGGGTGAATGGTGCATGTTGAAGGGTGAATGGTGCATGGTGAATGGTGCATGTTGAAGGGTGAATGGTACATGGTGTAGGGTGAATGGTGAATGGTGAATGGCGAATGGTGCATGATGCATGGTGAATGGTGCATGTTGAAGGGTGAATGGTGCATGGTGAATGGTGCATGGCGAATGGTGCATGATGAATGGTGCATGGTGAATGGTGCATGATGAATGGTGCATGGTGAATGGTGCATGATGAATGGTGCATGATGCATGGTGAATGGTGCATGATGCATGTTGAATGGTGCATGATGAATGGTGCATGATGCATGATGCATGGTGAATGGTGATTAGTGAATGATGTAGGGACTCACGACACACCATGTTACTGGGAAGCCTGAAGACAACGTTCTGTTTGGTCTCTGGGAGTCAACATGGACTTTGACCACTTAACAATGGCAATAGTAGTGAATGGAAAGTTACTGGAAAGTGAATGGAAATGGATACTTAAGTATCTTATGGTCATATTGAAGGAGGACGTTTATTGAGCTGAATGTTTTGTAAGTTTGTTTCTGGTCCTGAGTTTCAAAACCAATGAAGGGCTTATCTAGCGTGTTTTATGGTGACTGCATTTTTTCTGTCCTATCAGATATTTTCCTGGACATATCTCTCATTGAGAGGTAGCTGGCTTGTCTAGGTCGCACAACCAGGTTGAAACGATTGTGAATGAACCAGAGGATCAGCTGAAGACAGCGGTCCAGCGTGGCCGGATTTCGGCGCTAAGAAGCATTCATAATTGTGAATGAGCAGGGTGATCCACATGGAAGCTCTCCTCAGGTCCCTCGCTCTCCGGTGTATGGGGGAAGAGCACAGTGGAATCTCCCCTCAAAATTAATCCCGTTCGAGTACAACGGCGACAAAAGCCAGGCTTCATAAGCCCTGGTGACAGGAAAGCGCTACCCTAAGGGTTACAAGGGAAGTTCAGCCGATTCTCATCACCTGAGGGCTTAGCGATTGCTCAGACCAGAAAATCGCTCGGACTAACGAACGGGCTTTGAAGCAGCTACATGTTCGGTCTAGATACCTTGGATTTACATCACAAAGTGGTGTGTGTTGCCGTGTATGCCCCACGCGACACAGGAAGCAGGGAAACCTGCCATTTCCCGTGACTTTTTTTGAATGTGGAAGTTTCAAGATATTTTTAAAACCAGGAGTGAGAAGCTCATTGAAAAGTTGGACTCTGCCGCGAAAAACGTCTGAGAGCCTGGCATGAAAAGGCGGGGCTGCGAATGGCGCGGAAGCTGCCTCTGTATCTTACATTTGTGCTGAGTTGGAGTATGTGCTGAGTAGCGGTGCTTTGGCTGCAGGTGACTCCATAGCCTCAGTCTCACCTTCCCCACACTGTATGTAAGAGCCACGGGGAAGAGTCTCTTCTCTCCATCAGCTTAAATTCAGGGTCCAGGAGGGTTTGTGTTTGTAGAAAATTCGAGAATGGGGCTGGCTTACAGGTTTTAGCGCCCCAGAGACACAATACAGTCTAAATGATGTTGATTATTATATTTTTACTGAGTCTAAGGCATGAAAGGCTCCTGGTTATAGTGTAAAGACCGGAATGATGACCAACAAGCACAATTAAGATCCATCCATCCATCCATCTTCTAAGCATTTATCCTAGTTAACATTGTAGAAGTGACTGGATCCTGCAATATGTTTTTACAGTATGCCATCCATTCATCCATCCATCCATCCATCCTGCCGCTAATCCGGGGTCGGGTCACGAGGGCAGCAGTCTACACAGGGATGCCCAGACCTCCCTGGGAGCAGCTACCTCCTCCAGTTCCGCAGAATACCAAGGCGTTCCCAGGCTAGCCGAGAGATATAATCTCTGCGGCGGGCCCTGGGTCTGCCCCGGGAGGTATAGGCTGGACAGTACCTCCAAATAAAATATGATTAGGAAGGAAACCATATTCAAACTAAAAACTTCAGAAATCATTAAAAAAATTATTCACATATCAATTCACTGCTCACTTATATTTATCCATTATAAGACGACCAAAAGTTATGACATCACGTTGTTATTGCAGCCATGTTGGAGTTACTCGTACATTTTTCTTAAATGTCACATTTATCATCTAGACTAAATAAAATGTCAATAAATTACCGCGTCCTTCCATGCAGAGCTGTACAGCCGCAGTTGTTTATGAGTGTGTTATACGGTGGTAGGTACCCATTAATCACGGATTATATACACACGCTATGTGCCGTGTGTTTGAAATTGTATCTGCGAGTGATTTGTCAAGCCTCTGTGTTTTGACATCTGTCAGTAATGTTTAATATCTTTCCTTTGTTACGATGTAATTTATGAAGGAGATTTCTGTTTCACTATAGGCGTCATTATTTTCCAAAGTGCAGTGACACTTTGGGGGCACAAACAGAAATAAGGTGTAACGGAACAGCCGTCTTCGGAGTACAGTAGCGTCAATATTGCATTTGCCTCCGTTTTTCCTTGTCTTCCTGGCTTACTGTCTCCCTGCGATAACTCAAAAAGACACCAGTACATTATACTGGCTGCCTTTGGAGACTCGGTAAGGCCAAGCATGATCCGGAATTTGACACCGGAAAATCCTTCCTCTTTCCTCTGTCCAACCCCACCATCACCCACAGTTAACCACTGCAATCCAATTGAAAGATGCGAACCGCAGCTATAAACCCCCCCAGCAGCCAAAAAACCTTGTTTTATACCATTAGTACAACTATTCTTTGCCCACAGTATGGGTCTAAATTAAGTCTCACTTGCCTTTTTTGCATTATAATAACACAAATTGCCCAGCATCCGCTGCGTCAAGAAAATTAGCATATATGCCCTATTGTACATCAATTTTCCTTGGAAACACTGGTCTTAATCAGTCGCTATTCTGAAAAACTATTTTTTATCTTGATATTTCCACTTAACTTGGTATTAGGATAAATACCTCCAAAGCAGTATCCCCACTAAGTTTGCATTTCATTATATTTATCACTGTATTAATCTTTATTTTTTTCCCCTCCCTGAGGTGTGATTATTATTTAGAGTTGGAATGATTATTGTGTTTTTTGAAATGGGGCATTATTAAAATGTGCGGGGTGCTTTAGTGGCTGAATGGAGCTCCTTCAGGTTTATCCTCAGTTCAGAAACATGCAGTGAGGTGAACCGCCGTTTCTGAATGGCCCGTAGCGTGTGACTGTGTGTGGGCCCTGAAGGGGATTAGAACTCTGCTCCTGCCGTTTCTGAATGGCCCGTAGTGTGTGACTGTGTGTGGGCCCTGAAAGGGATTAGAACTCTCCTCCTGCTGTTGTTCTGCTCCATGTTCCCTTGAATAAAGCTCCAGGCTCTCCTTGGCCCTGTATTGGATAATTTCTTAGAACAGTGTTTTTGCTCCCTCCCAGCTCCCAGCCAGACAGTCCATGTTTTTGCTCCCTCCCAGCTCCCTGTCACACAGTCCAAGTTTTTGCTCCCTCCCAGCTCCCTGTCACACAGTCCATGTTTTTGCTCCCTCCCAGCTCCCTGTCACACAGTCTATGTTTTTGCTCCCTCCCAGCTCCCTGTCAGACAGTCTATGTTTTTACTCCCTCCCAGCTCCCCGTGAAACAGTCCACATTTTTGCTCCCTCCCAGCTCCCTGTCAGACAGTCTATGTTTTTGCTCCCTCCCAGCTCCCCGTGAAACAGTCCACATTTTTGCTCCCTCCCATTTCCCTGCCAGACAGTCTGCAGACGTTTTTGCTCCCTCCCAAAAACATGGACTATCTGTGGGTCCCAGAGGACCAGATAGGGAAACACTATCTTAGAAGGTGGATGGATAGAATATATATGCCGCTGTTTGTAAAATGTATGCTTGTTATAAGGGGTGTCTCTTAAGCCTGCAAAGGAAAGCACAAAGTCACTGTAAATGATGATGTGCAACGGCACAGTGTTACAGCAGCCTTCCTGGTCTGTGAGCCAAAGCGAACTCGACACAAAAACAGATCCACAAAAGGCTTCCCTTCCAGAGGAGCTGGCCTGTTTCACAAGTAGGGGTAGAGTCCAGGTTAGTCATTTACAGCACCTTTTCAGATGTTTGTCCTGGAAGAGAACATCGAGTCACATTTAAACAGATGGATGTCCACGGGAAATATTATGCTTCATATACCTGTACTAAAGATGTCCGCACCATAAAATAAAAGACTACACATCTCTGACTGAATGTTTCCTGCTGTGGCAGATTTTTTATCCAAAATACTTTGAAATTGTACGCATCTTGGGAAAAGGGCATATTCTGTTAGTAAATGACACGCATAGCAACACCAGAACGAAAATCACACACATGAAACAAAACTGGGATTTGAAAGGGCATCAAACAGCTTGGACACAAGCAGCTGAGTGATAAAGACTGGGTGTGGAGTGGGGGGGTGGGGGAGGGGGTAAACAGAAATAACAATAACATTTAAAACACACAGAAGAAAACAAAAACAATGACAGAGTGTGTGTGGTACAGTAAACAGTGTGAATACATATTCAGTCAATTTAGTTCAATAAACAGAAATAATGCATGACAAAGTGTGTCAAATCTATTATCTAGATCTTAGCAGAATTATCCCGAATTAAATGAATTTCATGCGTACGTCTCTCTTCCCATGCGGCGTGTGGCCGACCCTGAGCTGCCTGGCAAAGGCTACAGCCTCAGCAGGGACTTGCACTCGATAAAAAGCTGGAAAAGCATGCATGGATATATATGTAGATTATATCAGATAAGCAGTCTCTTTGAAAGATCCCGCATTTCTTTTTCTCCAGAAGATATAATATAAATCATTTCATTCTGTTACATCACTTTTTCCCCGTGTTTTGAGGCCTAGGATTAGTTACAACAGTCCAGAAAACATTGCACAAATTCTGCCCAAAATCTTTTATAATGCTTCGCCAATCTCCCTCCTGTATTGAAACAGAGTGCTGGAACACATCGAAAATAATTTCTGCTAAAACGAGAATCCTGCGCAGGAGAAGATCACTCCCATGTGTGCCTTGTTGTTGAGATGCTGCTCGGATCAGTGCATATTTAATTCTGGCAGAAAGAGAGACACTCACTTGTTTACTTTGGATAATGCATAGTATAAGGGTATAATACTGAATGCAGGCTGTATCTAATATGTAAGTTTATACGCTAAGCTGTATAACTTGTAGAAATCTGTCATGTGCCGGTCACTTTGCACTGGGCACCTGCACAGACACCAAGTCTGTCACAACAGAACAAATTAAAGAGAATCAAACCTTATTGACAAGGTCCAAAGCACACTACATGGTCTCAGGTAACATGGGGCATCCCCAGGTGGCTGGACTGTCCGTGTGTCTCTTTGGCTGGCGAGCCTTTGAGGGACTTCTGCTTCTGACCGTGAGCTCCGTAGCTGAGGCAGCTAACGAGGACTCAAGTTACAATGGGAATTACTAAGGATGGGGTTGGGGAATGAAAACAGGCTGGGGGATCAGCAGGCAGGGACCAGAATATGGAGCTATAGCAGAAACTGGAGAACGAATTAAAAGCCTGAACCAAAACCAAACCAGAGACCCTAGAGATCACATGCTGATTCAAAACACAAGGCCGGGGGAATGGACCACCTATACTCAGTAAGAAGAAGCAGGACTCAAGATTCAGTGGAACCCTGCCCAAACTAAGCTTAAATACATTGATTGCAGGTGTGGATGATTATATGTTGGATTCATCTGGAGGTGGGGGAGGTCATGGGGACACATCCAAGCTGCGACAAGTAACTACCGAACTGGATTCTGGATTGGATGTGATATTTGCAGTCATTCGCTGTTGAACTGCTGAAGTAAATAGAATCCAAGCAAACAGAAAAAACTGTAAAGTCGCAACAGGTAGTTATGGCCGTCTTCAAACTCGTGACCCTGGGGATGAATTGATGAATATCGAATCTGTCTCGGGACTAATCATTCCTGCTTTATACGCAACTGCTCAGGAAGATAAAAGACGACCATTTTCATTCCTACACTAATGACACACAAATGACAGTGACATTCCGTTCAGAGCTACTTAAACAAACATCTCCAAATATAATGTTTAAGGAAGACAATGGTTTTTAAACTTAGCTGTCATTTTCCCCTGCAAATACCAATATCTATATTTAATAACCTTTAATTAGTATTTCAAGCTTTTTCCAAATGATGCATTCTGCAGCCTAGAAATATTGCAAAATGAATCTTAGTTTTATTCTTCAATAAAAGAAAGAACAGTTCAGACATGTAGGTTAATGAACACTCTACTCTCACTGAGAACAAACCACTCTTTTTCTTCTGCAGGGGACGCAAAACTGCAAAGCAGAAATGGAAAATGTGATCACATTACACCTGTCCTCATGGGTCTTCTCTGGCGCCCTGTGAAGTTTGGAATAGATCTGCCCCTTGTTCTAAAAGGCATTGAGAAGTCTGGCAAAAGCCATCCAACTTATTAATGTGTACAAGTTGAAGGCAGTCTCTGATTACAGGATACATGTCTTCGGGTGATACCCAGAAAAACAACACAAATGCCAGTGGTAAATCATTCAGCTCTGGAGCCGCCGCTCTATTGAACCGTCTGCTAGCCAGCGTGAAGGATGCCCTTTTGGTCTCAGTGTATAAAATCTGTCCTGAAACACGCTAATCCATCAAGGTCGCCCTAGTGCTGTCGTTCTCAAATGGATCAGCCCCCGGACTCGCATTATTCCTTGGTCGTTAAGGCGTGACCCAAATTTACAAAAAAGTTGGTGACGATGAAAGTCGCTGGCCGGAGGGGCCGGTGATACCCCACACTCCGTGACCCACTAGAAATGGTCTCGAGACCCACTTTTAGGTTGCGACCCACTGGTTGGGAAACACTGTCCTAGTGAATAATAGCCTGGAAGCTCACGAGGGTGACCACCCGATCAATGTCGCGCTGGGGGGGGGACGACACTATGAGCTAAAGACAGGGTTTATAAACTACCATTTCAATTAAGAAGACCTGGACTTCACTTAAGCAGTGAGTTTTCTGTGTGCTGATTGGTCAGTCTCCTATAATCACGCATGTGTCACTAATGTTAATGTGAAACAGCTGGATGAGCCTTTCAGTCTTAAAGTAGTTTGTGAAACCTGAAGTAGCTCAAAGTGTCCCCCCGACATGAATTACAGTATCTGGTCACCTAAAGCCCATTGGAAACCTCCTCATTTCTGTGGGACTCCTCTTAGACGCCATTAAAATCTGAACCAGTGGTTTGTTTCTTAATGAATGTGCTTTAAATCTGTTTTCATAATCCGTGGACACTGCATAAAAAAATGGAGCCAAAGTCCATGCGATGAAACAAGTTTGGGTGTAAATCAGAAGCGACACTGTCTCCCCCCCCCCCTCAGTTCCTTTGATAAATAATTAGCCTTTTGCTTTGGACAGCGAGCGGCAGTAAGATCGTTATTTTACGTAATATATGCTTTTATGCTTTGTGACGGTCCTCATTATCTATTTACCGCTCGCTCGACGAGGAATAACCCCCCCCTTCAAGTCTTTGTTCTTGTGGTCGCGTGTGAAATCAGAAGAGCCAAACAAAGGCACGGCCAATCAAAGGGAGGCTCTTTGTCAGGCGCGATGCTTCCTGGCGGTACACGGCCGGCATCTGCGGTGGGGGAGGTCACCCGCCGCACGGCGAGCTTATTCATCTGCGAGACAATTACCTGGTAATGACTATAACTGCGAGCGGGGGCAGGCGGCTCCCCTGTGGGGGAGGGGGGGCTACAAGTGGCCAATGGACACGTGTCTCCGTGAGCTTGATTCACGGGGGCCGCCCGCTTCACTTGTGCTCATTAGAAGGCCGTGGTGATGAGCTGGGTCGCGGTGGGGGTTTGTCTTTACGGTGGGCAGGCCCGGTAATTAAGAAGAGTCGATCGCTTAACGAGGTGAGAACGAGCGAGATATAAGCGCCGGCGTCCCGCGGCTGATCCTAGGTGACGGCAGAGGTGTGGCGGCCAAAAAAAGTTATGAAATGAAACCCCCTTTGTACAAGAATGTCGGAATGTGCTCCCCCCCCCCCCATATCCCATGATGCTCCACATATAAAGGTGAGGGGGAAGCTGAAGGCCGTCCAACAACCCTGCAGTGCTTTTCATGAGGCTAAGGACCTTGAAAACGGACCCAACAGCAGTGAGGCTAGTTTGCCAAACAGGGGACTCAAACTGGCGACCTTCTGATCCCAGGCACAGAGGACTGACCCGCACAGGGTACATCAGTCCCCAGGCACTGTTTGCATAAACGTATGAACCTGCTTTAACTTTATTTGGGCTATTTACCCAGAGCCCTACCTAGGACAAGCGAATGGATGGACTGAACTCTCAATTAGAACACGCGTTTTAAAGATTCTGAAAGTTTCAGTGACAAATTTGGGGTGTAAATATGCGAAATGGGTGGCACATTTGGCAATAGAGCGTTTTATAGTCACGAGAACGAACACATGGAATTCAAAATTCCTTTCCTGTGCAGTATTTAACTAGGGGGCGCACAAATGATTGCTCTAAGATACACCGGAAGAACAGCTCCCCACATGAAATTGCCAAAAGAATTTAGTTAGTCAATGAATCAATGTAAATTCATTTTATTTGCAATTAAATGTGCAATCTATCTCACTAATAGTAATCATTTCACGGTAGCTGCTTTTGACAACAAACACATTAATTTGAATTCAGGATAAATACAGCCCATAGAGGACCATTGGTGTTGTGCCGCCATGACAGTCTGTGGAAGATTGTACACTTTGTTTAAACGGAGAATAGATGAAAGCTTATTGGAGAATATGCTCCGATCATGTAGCCGCCCAGTCACCGTGCATCACTCAGAGTCTATGGGAGCTTCATACATAGTCTTTGCTTCGGCAATGCCGATTGGATAGACTTGCAGTCTAAGCAATGCCGATTGGACAGATAGACTTGCAGTCTAGGCAATGCCGATTGGACAGATAGACTTGCAGTCTAGGCAATACCGATTGGACAGATAGACTTGTAGTCTAGGCAATGCCGATTGGACAGATAGACTTGCAGTCTAGGCAATGCCGATTGGACAGATAGACTTGCAGTCTAGGCAATGCCGATTGGACAGATAGACTTGCAGTCAGATATTTCAGACCGGCCTGGATGCCAGGCTTCACTGCACAGGACAGGATAGCCAATGACATTTATGATCGTGACTGGCAAGTTTCACACAGTGTCGGTTCACAGAATTCCTTCAGTCTGTCGCATGCAATCTCGCAGAAAAATTTTGTTAAAGCCCAGAATAATAGTTCAGTTTTGTATGTCATCTTTCGCCCTTGGTACTTGTAGATATTGTTAATAAAGTTGTTATTGTTGAGTTTCGGGTCGGGTCGTTTGTTTAATTTTCGAGCTCAGTGATTTTTAGTGGGATAGTTTGGCAGTTAGCTTGCTAACTGAGCTGTGTGTGTTCAAGCTGAGCTGGAGGCTTTGAAGCAACATGGCAGACAGAGCAGCTAATGCTGTTGAGTTCACTCTAAAGACGTCCTTTGAAGGAGAGCAGAATTTACATATAAGCAGTTGACCTAGTAAAATAAGAAAAAAAAACTTTTTTGTTCATTCTGCCAACTGTCCACACTGTGCCTCCTAGATTGTAAAAGTCGGGGGGGGGGGGGGAGAGTGTGGGGGCGCACTCCTGGTTAATATGTAGCGTTATCTGTGGACGTGCGTGAAGAATGGCTTGACCCTTAGCTGGATTTCCTGTGAGATCATTAACGCGAGCGGTATCGTGCTAAGAGGAATGCTCTCTCATATCCAGTTCATCTTCAGCTTTGTTGCAGCCACACGCTCTCTCAGATGCCCCCGAGTGGTGAGTCTCCACGCTATTGTGGGCTCGGGCCCCCACCGACTGGGACGCTGGTGCCGGCCCTCAGCCCTTCCTTTGTGGGCCTGTGACCTTCAGAGGCCGTCCTGGGGCAGGCCTGTCGCCGCTCAGCTGCGTGCCGCCCCTGGGGAGGAGCTTCAGAGAGACAGATGGGAGACCCCAGGCCTGCTCCCCAAATCGCCGCTTTGAAGCCTCACGCGTAATGGCCGCAACCCACGGAGATTGTTAAAGGCGGGACGGGACTGAATGTGACCGGGAAGCAGTTCAACGGAAAAAGAGAAAGTGGGATCATTTCGGATGAAATTTCAGACGCTTCTGTACCATGTTTTCTTCGGCAGAGGAGACTGCTGCAGCAGTATGCGCACGGCATTATGGGTCGCAGGCGATCAAGACCGACGAACGCCGCGCTGCCTCTCCCCGAACAGCACTGTAATGTTTATTCACGAAAGCCCCCTCCCCCCAATCCTCTGTAGTTAATGTACGCCAGTCACGTTTACAGACCGTTTATACATCCACCAGATTTATTTAGAAAAAGAAAAAAAGCAAAAAACAAGGAAATAAATTCACTAACCCTACAACAAATATGTCTGAATAAATAAGTGAATGATACAGTCGTGTGTACTATGTGTGTGTGTGTATACATACATATAGATACACACAAAACTTAAAAGTGGAGTTTAAACTTTAAACTTCTGACACCCCCCTTTTCAGCTTTGCTGACAACATAAACATTATGTCACACACACACACACACACACACACACACAGGCTACTCTTCATGCATTTTATCCGCACGGCTTTTGTTCCTGGATAGTTTTTTCTGCCCCCTCACCCCCCCTCCCCATCCTCAGTGCACAGCTGGCTTCCAGTTGTCCAGTGACTGACACCACCGCTGACGGACACATCCCAATCCGTGCCCCCTCCCCTGGTCCCCAGCCGGGACCCTCATGCTTGTGGCGGGGGTGAACTCAGGCTTGGCTCCCTCCCCACGAACCCGCGTCTCAGGCTCGCCCCCCCCCACGCTCCGTCCCCACGAACCCATGTCTGCTTAATGCGCGGAGCTGGACTCAGCCCAGAAACTTCGCAAACCAGCAGCTGCTTTCAATTATATTAACTACTATATGCACAAATTGCCAGGTTTCCCTGGCATCGCGCACCAACGAATGACTCATTTAATCACTTGACAAATATGTGTGCTGCATGCGTTTGGCCCTCCGCTGCTCCCAGGCTGACTCCTATCTCCGCCATCTTAGCAGGGAGGTCAGCCGCACTCGTGTTTCTGGAAGTCAGGCCCCTCTTGCTTCTGCAGTGACCTCTCTGCTTTCGTTTTGGAGTTTTCATATTTCCATGCTTAACCTTTATGTTTAGTTTAATCCAGTGCTCCTCAACTGGTGAGTTGCAGCCAAAAAAGTTGGTTGTGAGACTATTTTCAGTGAGTCGCAGAGAACATAGTTAAAAAAATAAGAATAACAAATGATCAAGCTTTTATCATTGCTGTACCTGGTTGATGACTTTGAATGTCGTTGAGGGTCAGCAGCTTTTATGACCTCCAACCCCCATCCCAGCCAGCAGGTTTTGCTGTGAGTCAATCAAGGAATGTGGGTCCTTAGGCTGAAACAGCTAAGAAACTACATTAGTGGCCAAAATTCTGGCAACACCCAGCATTTTTGGCATTACATTTTAAAAATTACTACACGAATACTGGCGTCAATGTTTATAAACAAAGAATGTTTGCAAATATAAGTAACTGGAGCAATATAATCTAAAAATTGGAAATGTTTTCACAATTTTGGCCACTATTGTATGGTATATACATTTTCTCATGTATAAATTTCCCATAATAGTGCTTTACATTCATATATACATATTTCGTTATCTTCAAACTTAAAATACTTGTGACCTTTCAGTTCTACATCACATATCTTTGGGATTTGGGAAGGTCAAGGAAATTCCTTCCCAGCTATATAGGAATCCTGCTGTTCAGTATTTCCCACAGTCCGGAATGGAATGAGGTCCCATTTCCACTGACTGTTTGTCCTCATGCACATTAAGTAATGATCGGTACTTCCTGAGACAAAAAAAGATTTGCGTAGTAGGTACATCTGCAGCCAATGAGGAGTATAATGAAGCTGACATTAATTCACTTATCTCTTATTTTTCCACTCTACTCAAATAGCCTCAATTTGAGTCACACTGTAAATTGTCAGCCCAAAAATGCAGATAACATCAGGTGAACATGTGATTCGAATTATCCTGGTAAGAAAATTAGAGAACCCTATATAGTGTGTGTATGTATGTGTGTGTGTGTATAATACATTCTGGGTGCTCTGTTCTGTGTATAATTTTGCAAATTTGTAAAATGTTCTGTGTGTTTGGCAGCTTTTCACAAATATATGACAACATGTTTGAATGGAAATGGGCTTACTGTAATTAGGGACAGCAAAGATGTAGGCAAAGGTTTTTGCTATTTATTTTTGGTTTAGGTTTTTTCTTTTACATAATATGTTGCTGGATAAATTCATGCCTGACTTTTGTATATTTTATTTTACGTTTCACCGTAACTCTGTGTATTTTATTTTGTATATATATAAACACAGCGTATTTTAACGTGATGCGCAGTAAGAAGGCAAAGTCTATCACCAGAGCCTGAAAACACTCTACCAGACATTAGTCTGTTGCTGTCACCCACTCCCCATAATCAAGTCCATATGTGTGCCAGATTCAGTGTGTAGCGGGAAACCGGGCAAAATAAACAGGACTCAAGGTCACGCTTCAAGTGTTTTTTTTTTCCTCCTCAGTAACCCACTGGAAAACTCCTAGAATGTGCCCACATTTTTTAGGCACCCCGGTATGTACACAGCACTAATGATGCCGTCAAATCAGGCTCTGAAATTCTACTACCAAATTAAAAGACAATTTCGATACATAATATAACGGCACATTAACATAACTGAATAGTCTCAGTTGTTGAACAGACTTCGTTCTGGACCTTAACGTATTTAATTCTCCCTGCTATTGCCATTCAGTTTTCTGTGCTCCTATTCGGTCTGAATGATGTCGCATGGAACGCCTCTCCCGCCACACCAACGTTACCCAGACTTTCTGCACTCTCTCCATATGGGACTCTTCCCAAAGTGCGTGGGCTTGACGAGTTCTCCATCAAACGCAGTGAGGGCTGGGCATTTCTCGCATTTCGGACCGGGTTCGTACGGCCCACAGACAAAGCTGAAGAAAAAAAACCCAAATCCAGTCTCTGAAGAAAACAACTCCAGTAGTGGAGATTACGGAAAAGCACTGTATTTCAGTGCAGGGCATTTTATGTACCAGTTTGGCACAAATCTTTGGGGCCGAGCTTAGAAAAATGCAGCGACACCTTCTGACCTAAGTTTAGCAGGAATGGTGTGCACAAAAAAAAACAAAATGTAATTTTGTGGTTTCCATTTGCATTCTCTTGTAAATCAAGATAGAAACAGCCCCACAAAAGCATGCGCCCAGATGGAATTCAAGTATTCTGTATACCTTTCAAAGAGGATTCAGAATTTTCTTTGATGTGGAATGACATGTCACATCAGACGGCCAGGACCCGACTTTAATAAGCCTGATTAGAAACAATGGATCAGTGATCCGTCATGGAGGCATGAAGGCAGAGTTTCAGCGTGTTGCTATCTGTCTGCATTGCTCAAAACAATGTTGGAACTCAACCAATGCATTCATTAACTACAAAAGTGAGATCAGGATTTGCACTCAAAGGAGGTCAGTATCATTGTGACTATGCCCCCCTCCCACACCTCCCTACTCAGCTTGACAAGATTTGCTCACGACTGCTCCTTATGGTGTCTCAATGCTCTGCTCTCGCCTCGACCCTAAAATGATGAAGACGGGGGCATTAAGATGATAGAACATAATTGCTGGGAAGTATTATCCGCGCTTGTGCCATTGCGCTACGAGTAAAGGCTCTGTCAGCGTAATTTACCTCATTCTCGGCAAAGACGCTGTTAAGGAGCCGGCCCTGTTTCCAGGTCGCCCTGCACACCATCTCCGAGATTTAATAGCTTCTAAAAACGCTTTATGAGTGCCCCCCCCCTTTACGAATACAAGACCCTCTGAAATGGATGGAATGGCAATAAGAAACAAGGAAAAATTGAGTCTTCAGGATGAAGAGGTGATTGAATATGACCATATTTTGCAATTTTACAATTATGTTTCATTTGATTCATGGGACACAATGTGCTAGATCCTTTTTACTTGCTTTTGTAAATGCAGTACTTAAGGACTACTGCCTTGTGTCTAATTAGCACGCGCTAGGTAAGCATGCTCCACAATAACTGTCTCGCGTATGGAAATCAAGATGTTGTTCAGCCTCTTTGTCTTTCTCTGATTTTATGTCGTGAGGCTGAAGGACAGCGCTGTTATTTTTTGTGTAGGATGTATTCAAAGTTCATTTACATGATTGATTATTTTTAGCATGAGAGAGTTTAGCTACATATGATACATATTCCGAAACAAGGAGACTTGATGAAACCGTGTGCCGTCATCAGACGACTCGATAATGACATTGCTCCTGTTTCCCCTTCACTCATCGAGTTAAGATTTGCTTTCTATTTTCCTCCTTATTGAATACTAGCCTTGCATCCTGTGTAATTTAACCGTATTATGACATGCTGCTAATCAGTGTCTTATTGGAACTGCCTGCTGAAGTATTTGAATGTATTTTAAGACGAAATCAAATGATCTCCATGTATAATTTGTGCTTGAAGGTTGGAGATGATGAATATAGAAATCTTGGGGTTATTTAGAGACTTAGTGCTGGATTGTTTTGTCCTCAGTGTGAATGTGAGGAGGATAAATATATGAATGGACTTTTCATTACGTCAGGAACATGTCAGTCATTGAATTTTAAAGAGGACAGTGTTTGGGAGGATTCTCCTAGGGAGGCATGCAGCTACCTGTTTTAGAAACTCAGAGTCGCTTATGCATCCACTTTGAGCTCTTTTAAAGAGATGATGTCACCATTAAACCTTGTGACGCCAGTCTCTGTGATACCAACAGGCAGTTGGTCCAGATCAAGCCAGTAGAATGTGCAAGATCAAGTGACAACCGCTAATATCCAGAATGTCAAAGCCCAGAACTTCACCAGCTGTATGCAAACCTGTTGGACGAGACAGAACAGAGACCTTCCAGAATCGTACCATAGTCCTTGCGAGAAAGATAAATCCAGTGGACCTGCTATTTTAAGAATATGGGGAATAGTAATATTTGGGCTTGGCTTGATGTCCATTCAGGCCACCAAGCTTCTTTTGTTCTTTCTGTTTATAATGAAGGTTCCCAACTTTCTGCACAACAAGCTCTGTGGTCACGTGATGCAGATCAGAGGAACAGAACGCGAGGGAACAATTTGCAGTAACTAAATGAAATGGATGAGTTAATCATAATGGCAAGACACAGTGCATTAATTCCCATAGCAGTAATTTCCCAATACATCCAGGCTGCTGAAGGGGAGAATAGGAACCTTCTTGCACTTTCTACCAGGCATGACTGATGGTAATATTTAGTGCAGATCTCAGGTGTTTCCTCATAGATGACTAGGTGAAAAGACATACCCAATGAAAAATGGCATTTTATATAAAGGAAGACCTGACCAAGAGTAAGGTGAAATAAAATAAGGTATAGTATATCATCTCTCTAGTGGGTAGGTTTGGGCGTGAGTGTGCTTTAGGGACTGGGTGTCTGTCCACTGATCCGAAGAGATCTTAGAAAACCTCAACTGCGTTAATTGCACGACTATTGAATGAAGTTCATGTAACAGACTCATGATGTCTTTTGTTACCAATACTCTGTCTACGCACCTCTCGTTATGCTAACCTACCCCTAACATGCTAACACTGTGTGCCACATATCCAACGATCAGACCGACGTTTGTGATGCGTCAAAGCTGAAGGTCACCGCTGGAAGTCACCAAGAACTTCGTACATGATCTGCTTCCCTGTGTCTTTGCCATTACGACGGCCTGCCCTTAGCCAGCCCCTGGGAATCCCATGCAGACTTAGCGTCAAAATTACTGAAGGCAAGACAGAGCACCTTCTCTCAGGGAAGATTGCATTTCCTCCGCAACCACTCTACCTGGGAGAACACATGTATTTCTATATCAATGTATATCTTTATCATTGTTTCGCAGTCACATAATGCCATTTGTGTCCTTTATACCCCACCTCAGCTTTCTCTGGAGACAAAGGATCTATAACAGAAAATTAGATATATTGAGGAAAGAGGCGAAGTGTCACGTTTCCTCCTAGGGTGGGGCAATTACCTTAAAGATGAATGGTTTTATTTATACCTGATTTTCACCATAGTGATTGGTCCTTCCGTACACACCTCAATTCCAGTCATAAGGCCTAACAAGTCATAACATTTTCAGCATTTACAAAAATAATGGAACAAAATGTTTTTTATGACGAGAAAAATGATGCAGGTATGACATGTGAGTCTCTATTAACAAGAGTGAACAGGAAACAAACAGCAATGATTTCGCTTGTTATCCATAAACGGTGATGTTTACTTTTTCTCTTGATTTGTGTATATTCAGATTAAATCGATTATCGGTGATTTGAGACGCATTGAAACATCTGTCACAGTCAAATATCAGCAACTCACAAATGTCTGTTTTCATTCATACACACTATGCTTAGTTTTTAAGTGAGAAAAACGACAGCAAAGATATGGGACATTTTCTTAAATGAAACTTTGAATTTTAGTAATGTTTCTTGAAAATGCACACATACGCTCTCTGCTGGGTCGTTTTTCTTTCGGCAACTGGGTGAAAGTGCACAAGTCTGCAATATTTGCACGGGGAATATCTCTGCTTGGAAAGAATGTGCTGAAGAGGCAGTCTGTATGTTAAGAGGCTCCGTTTAAGGGCTGGGCTCCTTCTGCCATAAAGGGCGTGAGATGAAATTAACAACCAATGGGTGACTTTTGTGTCTGCGTGGGCCAGCTGCCACATCGTCGCCGAGTTTACGCACCCCAAAAGGGGTCTAGGAGTGCTGTTCTTGCAGGAACCTCAAAATCACAGCAGCCAAACAAGGCCATTCATCCAAAAATGGGAGAAAACGCATTGAGCTGACTTTCGATGGAAAGCACTCTGGCACTAAAGAGAATGCAACCTTGCGAGTACAAAGACCTTCTGAATCTGTAGCTGCAGCGATATGGAGTTAACAGAAAGACATATCCGGATTTTTAAAGCTTCCTTAGAGACCGTAGCAACAATGAATAAGCTTTAGTCTATTCTTTGCCCTTTTTGTGAATGAGCACTACAAAAGTGAAAGAATTATTACTGAAGTATAAAACACACAATATGGCATTATTTGCAGTATAATATGTTGTAGGATCTGGACACGTATTAATCTCCAACATGATCCTGACGTCCTCAAAAGCAAGGAACATGACCTGAAATCTCTCAGTAGAAACATCCTCTCCTTACGCACAAATAAAGTACCGAACTGTGAAACAAGTAAGTCTCCTCAGATAATTGAGACAGAGCTACTTAAACGTTAGATATGCGACAACAATAAACCTGTAAGTTGCGTTGGGCCACGTAACGTTTTCTCGATGAATGCGGGGCAATAGTGTTTAAGGCAAGGCTCACTACACTTCAGTCCAGTGAGTGCATGTGCTACTAATTGGTAAGTTTACTCTAAGAGGAATGGCAGAGATTTGTGGGATCTCCA